>JAWNMG010000164.1:0-7500 GCA_035044245.1 Drosophila nr. fundita
TAAATTTAGTCAGTCTAGCTTAAATGTGAGAAAGTGAGTTGCTGATCAGAAATGAATATAATATACATAAAACATATAGCCAAGTTAAAATATTTTACGATCTTTAAATACATATTTAAATCTAATTGCAAGTTCTTATGCATCATCTAATGTGGAGAATATTAATGGATTGACAAATATATATAATGACATAAATAATATTAGTTTGTTCAGTCTGAAAATATGTCTCAAAATGGAAGACCCTATCATATATCGTATATATTCTATATCCTATATATTCTATATCCTATATTCTATATATCCTATATCCTATATATCCTATATTCTATATATCCTATATCCTATATATCCTATATTCTATATATCCTATATTCTATATAGCCTATATTCTATATCCCATATCCCATCAATAGTTTCTCTTAATGATATCGGATATCGATTTGTCTCGAAATGAGAACGTCTTTTTGACACAGATAAATCGAATCGGCTTTTGATGCTGATCAAGAATATATATACTTTGTGAATATGGATCATCTTTGATCTGTTCAGATGTTCCGAATATAAAAGTCAGTTCATTAAAATAAAATTTTGAATAGTTGATCCAAGTATTATCATTATTGTAGTGCAGATCGTACGACTAGCAGATACCGTATAATTTGTGAGACTGATGGACTACCGTGTAGTGTGGCACAGTTGAATGGGTCATGCCTGGTCTCTTATTGAACTAGTCAACTGCTTAGATTAATGATGTGGCATGCCCCACAAATACAGTCGAGTGTAACTGGCGGGTACTCAAGTACTCGAGTATCTGGAAACTGTGTCGGTTCATAATTGGTGTTCAATCATTGGGAGAGGCAGGCCCGGGCCTTGGTTTATGGTTAACGGGCGCACTTGCAACACACACGCTGCGTGCCCGCCACAGCAGCAGTGCTGAGAGTGCAGTTCAATTATGCACAGACAGACTCGTGTGCGTGCCCTTGCCTTGGGGCTGCCCCATTCATCTTGCCACAAGCGAGCCGAGTTTTGTTTTCATTTGTTTACGCATGCGTGGCACAAACACTTTGAATATTCCACAATCATCGTCGCGTCTGCGATTTGGAATTTTGGAATTGGGTGGGGTTTTCTGGTCTCTCGATCTTCTCTGAGTTTGAGTCTGGGTGTCAGCCTCACTTCGTGATGCTATTTGTGGATCGACGACTTTGTTTTCATTTGGGAAAGTGCTCACACTTTTTTTCTGCTTTTTTTTTGTTTTTTGGTTTTTTTTTTTGTTTTTTTGTCATACCCGGGGTAAAAGTTACCGGCCATAGAATATATATTTTAGGTGATCCGTCGTACATATTTTTTTATGCTGACATATGTCAGCAATTTGTCTCCTATTTTAATAGATGCGCTCTGAATTGGAGCCCTCGAAATGTGATGTGATTTTTGATATATGCTCAATGAACACTATTTTGAATTGTTCTTGGGATTAGACTCTATATAATTATAATAATCTTTAGAGAGATCTATATAAGTACAGTTGAAACCTTTCAAAATCTTTTTCTTGTTTGAATAATATCGATTTTTGTGCAAAAATATTGCATTTTGATTTCGGTTTTTCTGAATTTCGGAATTGCTGAAGTTGAGGTTCCCATTCCGGACTCGGTTTGACATGATCTGACCTATAGATATGTATATACTTTTTTACATATTGAACATATTTAATCAAGCGATGTTTTATATCATATTTTATATGATTTTTTATACGACTGCTTCATATATCGATTTGTTGCAGCTTCATTTTTTATTCCTATTCACATCGACCACAAAAATACTCAGTCTGAGTTCATTTTTGTATTCAAGAGCACTTAAATGGGATTCATTCGAACTTCAGTTTCTTGAATATCAGATCTAGAGAAATGAGAGGCACTGAAGTATGTGTGTGTTCAACCACAAAGTGCGGCGCCTCCAGCCAGTGTGCCTCAAGTGCCAAAACTCAAATGCCGCAATGAGTATGAGTATGAGTATGAGTTTGAGTATGAGTATGAGTATGAGTATGAGTATGAGTATGAGTATGAGTATGAGTATGAGTATGAGTATGAGTATGAGTATGAGTATGAGTATGAGTATGAGTATTAGTGCATGATTATGAGTGCATGAGTATGAGAACTTGATTATGTGAGTGTTGCTGGTTGGTCGCACGCCCAGTTTGCCAAAAAAAAAAGTACTAAGTAAAAATGTGGCATGACAACAATAACAATAGCTATGTGAATAATTGATGCGAGCTTCTCTCTCTTCTTTCTCCTCTCTCTCTCTCTCTCTCTCTCTCTCTCTCTCTTCTCGCTGCCCCCTTTGGCAGAAGAATCTTTTTGGACAACTGCTAATTGACTTTCAATGTTTGGGACCAGCTTTTGTTGGGGTGCTGAGAAAGTGAAATTGATCGCACTTGCCACTTGCCATTTGCCACATGCTACAAGCTGCACATGCCTCGTCTTTTCAACGTTTTGAGCATTTCTTTTTTTTTTGTTGTTTTGTTTTTGATATTGTTGTTGTTGTTGTTGTTGTTGGTGATTAAGGAGCTGCAATTGCGGCCCAGCGCATTCTAAGGAGGCAAGCAGCGAGCAGCAAAGGAGCCAGAAGCGATATGCAACACAGAGAGAGAGAGAGAGAGAGAGAGAGAGAGGGAGGGAGTGAGACTGAGAGAGAGAGGGAGGGAGAGAGAGAGAGGGAGAGAAGAGGGCCGCTTTCTAAGCCGCCTTAGTCGCTGCAACTGTTGTTGATGCGATGATGCTGCCACTGCTGCTGCTGCTGCTGGGATGAGTTGCATGAGTTGCAACTTCAGCTTTTACCACGCATGCCGGCGACACTTAAAAGCGAAACGAATCGAGCAAATATCAACAACAGCAACAACAGTAAACAGTGAGAATACTATTTAATGAAAGTGCCCAACAAGTAGATACCCTGTACGTTTGGAAATTTCATCCTCTTGCTGCTTACACTGCGCAAAAACAGGCTTATTCAAGCAGCTTTTGGCCTGAGCTAAAATTTCCATTTATGCAAACCAATAAAAATAAATAACTAAACATAACAGATATTGTTGATTGGATTTTAAAGTTAAGTTTATTTTTTAAGAATAAGTTTTTGCCGCTTTTCGATTAAGTAAATAAAGAAAAAAATATATTTCCTTAAAAAAATTATAATTTTAGAATTTGTATTCTAAATCAAATCAAATAAAAGTTAAATATAAATAAATATTACATATCAACTTTCCAGTTCAAGTTTTATATTTGGAAACTTCATTTAATTTTATTAATTTTATTAATTATTATTTGCCAGTTGGGAATTTTTTTGTTTATCATTTTGATTCTTTATTATTATAATAAATTTATTTTTTTTTTGTTGGTCTATTAACACAAACATTTTTTTCGACTTGAAAGGGCGAGATTTGGTCTGCCACTGCGTTGCAGTTGCACATTTTAGAATGCCCGCTATGGGGCACTTGACTGATTACAGGGTATAACAATGGCGGTAGCTGGCTTTAACCCAATTCTTTGGCTGCATTTCCGTCACTGAGTGAACTACTCAAAAGGGCCAATCTCCGACGCCGACGCCGACTCCGACTTCGACTACAACTTTGACTCCCAAGATGCAATGGTGAACAACAAAAAATAAAAATAAAAAAAAATAAAAAAAAAATAAAATGTGTCTTCTCATTGCTTAATGGCAACCGCTGCTACTGTTTCACGTCTTCTTTTTTTTTTTTTTTAGTAGTTGTTGCCGGTTGTCGGTTGTCGGGTTGTTTGTGTCGTTTTCACTTTGGTTGCAGTTGCAGTTGCCACCTTGTAACCCGGCAATAATGGACAAACATGCGACCGATTGCAGTCAGCGCAAAGGTTATTGCAACAACTCAAATAGCAACAACAGCAACAGCAACAACTCAAATAGCGACAACAACAACAACAACTACTACTATTAACAACAGCACGTTAAAGTTGTATGCGGCAGATGACAAACGACAGCCACTCGATGATGAAGTGTCAATGCAATGAAAACTAAACTAATAAATTGTGAGAGCGACCCAAATAGCTGGCTAGAAAACCTGGCGTGGCTAAAGAGGATTTTACTGGGCGATGGCTCTTCTCCTCTGCCACTGTCACTGCCACTGCCACTGCCACAGCCACTGCCACTACCTCGGCTTCCTCTTCCCCTGCCCCTGCCCCTGCCCCTGCTTCCATTGATGGTTCTCCATCCGTCTTTCAACTTTATGCTGAGGGCATAAAGAGTCTTAACGGTTGCCCTTGCAACAAATTTGAATGCTACCTGAATTCACTGAATGCCAAAATTACACAAACTAGAAGAAAAAAAGGAAACTGGAAAGAATACTGCATACCCTTGAGCCAGCACAAAGTCTACCTGTTTTTTTAAGTGTACATTTTAAATATGTTTTAAGTAAAATTATTAATTTAATTTGTTTTTATTTTTAATAATATACTTCGATATATTATATATATAATAATATATAATAATTTAGAAAAAAAACAACAATTTTTCTTTATATATATATAGAATTTATTGATCCAATCCAGTCGGCTGAGTTATCCGATCCAGTCGACTCCAACTGCCAGCAGCGAGAAGACAAATTTGTTGCAAGTCTCATTAAGTTGGCTTTACAACTAAGGGAATATATCGAGATCGAGAATATATATATCAAATGTAGTTCGAAGCGTTACAAACTGCAGCACAAAATGCAAATACCCGCTGCAAGTGTATGGAAAACGTATTTAAATGGGAATTACGTATGTGTAACATGGAATCGCTGCTGAGATTATTTATTATCTTGCGGGTGTACAATATGCATACACAGTTAAATATCATTTTATTTCCCACTCTCCCTCTCTCTCTCTTTGTATTTCTTGATAACATTTCGTGAATCACTCGTTTCGCTGAGTGTACTTTTGGTTTTTTTTATAAAACTAGTGAGAAATGTGGAGACCTTCACCAGCTCCAAATTTGGTCAGTGTCAACTGATCGATGGAGCCCCTCCACGCCTCCCCCTCCACACCTTCTCTGTGCGTGTGTGTTGGTGTTGTGTGTGTTGGTGTTGTGTCTGTTTCGGTTTCTGTTTCTTTCTTAGTCAGCCGTTCAATGTGTGTGAAATTGAAGCGCAATTCAAGTCTGCGGCCGGTGAAAGTAACAAGATACTTTTAATAAGACATCTGAGAGCAGAGCAGGTTGACATGGAGAAGGGGCGAGGGTATGGAGCGGCAGCCGCAAGAGGAGGGCGGGGGGGGGGAGTGGGATAAGTTTTGGGGGCAGTCAGCAGCATTTACTTAAGATGCGTGCGGCGTGCGCCCAGCAATTAAGCGACCAGCAAAAAAACAGCAATGGTAACTTGCCACAGCCCTTTGCCCCACTTGCCACTTGGCTTGGCCCTGCGGCAGACTGACTTTGATGATTGTCTTTGTATCTAAATACACACACACACACAAATATATATATCGACCATCTGCCACAAAACTTATTTTATTGAAATGTGAAAAATGTTTTTTTTTTTTGTTTTTTTTTTGTGTTTTTGTTTCCCTTTCAACAACTTCTGTGTTTCTTGACCGATATTAATGAAATTGCTACAGTTGATGAAATAAATTGGAAGAAATTTAAGTACGCAATTAAAGTACGAGCTTAAGAGAAACTTAAGTTGTAGTCAAGCCTAATTTGTGCAGCATTTTGTCGCTTAAAGCAGTTGATTTGCCACAAAAACATTGGACAAACAGACGAAGTTCGAGTCGCGAAAAGTCTCATCGAAAATGAGCAAAAATATATGCATATATGCATATAATTGAGCCGCCAACTAACTGACTAACTAACAACTAACTAACTAACAACCGACTAACTGACCAACTGGCAGACTTTGTGGCGCGACTCGCGTCCGCGTGTTACTTAATGTGTGCAACGATAGACGACGGCTGGAGACGGTCGCCAATTGACCAATTTCAGGCGGAACCAACAGTCAGCCGACTGACTGACTGACTGACTGACGGACGGACGGATTGACTGACCGACTGACTGACTGACGTGCTGACTGACTTGGCCAGTCGACTTGACCAGTTGGCCAGTTGGCCAGTTGGCTACCAGCAAGTTGCGATGAAATTACTCCAATTTCGAGACAAGTATTTTTGGTCATATTTAGCAAACAGGAATCGCGATGCGAGCTGCGAGCCAGTCCCAGCTCCAACTCCTTAATAAAAGCTGCCAGCTCGACTTGAAATGGCGATGAAATCGCTGTTTAATGCACACTGATTCAAAACATCCATATCCACATATATATATATATATATATATATATATATACATAATGTGGCATAATGAAGTTGGGCAAAAGTGTGTCACAGGCAGAAGGATGCATCTGCTATCCCAATGGGATATATATATGTCCTTGATCAGCAATCGAGCTAGCCATATCCGTCTCTCTCTCTCTCTCTCTCTCTCTCTGTCAAGCCTATCTCAGAGACTACAGGAGCTACCCATATCACCATATTGAAAAAGTTCTCCTTCATTTTGTCTTATGATCAACTTTCTCCGTTTCCACAATATCGCTCAAAATTAATCTTCGATCGATATCATATATCTTTCTAATCGAGTTTGCATATAGCTTGACATAATATTGATGCAACTTAAATATGCATCCGTATATATATATATGTATACCATAACTATATCATATGCGATAGGAACAGTCTGTCAAAATCAACGCCTTTCTTAGTCTAAAAAAGAGTGGGTTTCTTGGACACGTTGAAGATTACCTTTTAGGCTGGAGTAAATCTGCCGGAATCTCGACTTAAGTCAACAATAATTCAAACTCTGGAAAAAGTAGTACAAGATCCTTGAAATCCTTGGATCAAGAAGTGCAAATTCAAAAACAAAAACAGAAAAGTTAAATAAATTTGAATGAAATAAAATAGTTTTTTTTTTTTTTTGGGTGCAATCAATTGCCTTGGCCACACTGTGCAACATTTCAATTCACAAGCAGAGCAAGTGCAGCAGCGGCAGCTGAAGAAGAAGAAGAGTGCAACTGCGGCAGTCTTCAGACTACAGCGTCATCAACAGAAGCAAAAACAAAAGCAAAAACAAAGCGAGGCAAAAGCAAAGCAACACCAAATGCGATCGCACTTGGCAAAAATATTTTATGGAAAAGTGGAACAATCGATTAAGCATTACGGCGACGACTTGAACAAAAAAAAAACACAAACAAACAAACAAACAAATAAACAAACAAAACAAAAGACTAAAAAACACAAATCAGATGCAGAAATTGCAGCTACAATCGATGCACAACCCACATCAAATCAGTAAGAAGGCCACCCAGAAGGGCATTTGGAGCGCCGCCCACAACTGAACTTGCAACTGATCGATGCAACAAAAGCAGTAGAAGTAGAAGTAGCAGAAGAAGAAGAAGAAGAAGCTGCAGCAGCAGGTAGGGGAATGGGAATGGGACTGGATTCAAGAAATCGCCTGAAAAGTCTT
>JAWNMG010000164.1:12500-154905 GCA_035044245.1 Drosophila nr. fundita
TTAACCTCTGATCCGAAAGCCAACTCAAATCTCTGCTAGGAAGGCATCTTGCCTGTCAGTCCCACTCAGTTTGTCCGCTGATCATCGGTTCGTCCTCCTTTTGGTATGTTGCTCGACTATGACACAATTTAAAAGATGATTTCCCTTTCCTTGGCTGCACGACCAACTGCAGCTTCAAAAAAGAAAGAAAAGCAAAGGAAAAAAAAAACCACACAAAAACTCTTCCTTTTTTTTGTGGTATTGCTGCATTTTTCCCAGCCTCGCTTCGGTCAACTTTGAACCGTCTTCGGGCAGATTCGCTTGTTTCAGGTTTTTTTTTTTTTTTTCGGCGCATTCTCTGGACAGCGAGAGGAGCGCTTTGTGGCGTGCCACATGTACTTTCTCTCGCCAGACAGCGAGACAAGAGCGCCCGCTTCGTCTCCCTCCAACTCCGCCCAACTGGGCTCCAGACAGCAGCATCTTTCGACATTTTGAGCATATTGGTCGAGGTCAAGATTAACAGCAACAACAACAACAACAATAAACCGGCGGCATTGGCAGCAGCAGCAGCAACAGCAGCTTTTTGCTGCGGCTTTGGCTTTGGCTTTGTCTTTGGTTCCGTCTTCAGCTCCGGCTGTGACTGAAGCCGCATCATTAGTTGTCGCATTAGCAGCTGCTGCAACAAGCAACAAGCAGCAACAACAAGCAGCCGCAGCAAACTCACGACTTTATCAAGCCCATTGCACCGCACCGTTGCCAAAATGGAAACCGTTGGCACACATTTCTATTAGCGCAAGGAGTCTGGCCTTCTGCCTGGTCAAGCCCCCCCTCTGCAAACCCCTTTGCTTGCCCCTTTCATCGTTGGCAGTTCTATCGCATTGCGGAACCGGATCACGCGCATCAAAAATCTAAAAATCGAAATGAAACCAAAGCCGTAGAGCAACTGCAAAGCTCCCATCCACTTGCCACTTGCCACTGCCGCCCCGCTCCCCATCCAGCCTCCTTGTTATTATTCATGCTTGTCGTCGCCCATGGGCTGCTCCAAATCACGTCTCCAATTCCGCACTTAGCATGCAAAACTCTTTATTTTTTTTTTTGGTTTCTTTCTTTTAATTTTTAACGTATTTTTAGAATTTGTTTTGCGGAACTCGTTTGCCAATTTATCTGGCTGCTTAAGTGTGTGTGTGTGTGTGTGTGTGTGTGTGTGTGTGTGTGTGTGCTTCTGTCGCCTGGGCATCACATCACTTTCTACCTTAAACAGGATTTGGCGGGCAGGATGCCACCTCGCGTACCACGTCGCGCTGATTATGTGACATCTCCCCATTGAGGCGCCCCAATATGCCGAAAGTTGCCGGGGAGAAAGTTGTTTTGGGCCTGCGGCACAGTTTCTGGTCCAAAGACAAAAATACTTTGGGTCTGGGCCAGCTGGCCAGATGCGACAGACAACAGACAACGGACAACCGACAACCGACGCCGACTGTCTGCCAAAAATGCTCAATGGACTCCTCTTCACTTCTCTTTTCACTTGAGTCGCAAAACATTTTCTTGCCCAATTTGCGAATTTCTATTTGATCACATTTGCTGCTACAAATTACAATGTAGTTTCCCATCTTATTACATCCAAGCAATGTGTCAGATCGGAACCGGAACCGGAACCGGAACCAGAACTGCAACTACACTGCTTGAAAGTCCGAACCGCAACTGATATAATATCCGTCCGTAGCGGCACCGTATACCAACAAAAAGGAACTTGCAACCAATGTATAGCCTTGCCGGAACCAAAATTCGATTCGGTTTGAAACCCTGTTTTCTGAAGAAGTTATATATTGTATATATATTGTTATAACTGGAATTTATTGCCAAAAAAGAAGAAATTAACAATGTAGTTTCCTTGATCCTAAGAAGTTCTTAACTCGGCTCTTATATGTTCGATTACTTGTCATGTAGATGCAAACATTGAATATGATCTGTGTAATTCTGATCTTCACCTAACTGAAATATCGTACCGCCAATCAATATAATAAATAATCATTATCCAATAATAAATATTTATGTTCCGCATGTTTTCAAACTGATCTTCAAGTCTTGGCCACATTATCCAATAATATGAATTGCTGACTAAATCGAATTTTGATCTGAATCGATTGAAATACCGATTGAAAATCGATTATCGATATATATAGTATTAGCTATGTGAACTGACTTTCAATCAGTTAAATATATTGTAAAGCTTTACTTTAATGTCTATATTAATTTAGACAACTGAACAATGAAAATTGAAGAAGGCCTTAAGATATTGTGAAATGTGTTTGATTGTGGAAATTGACTTAATGGGTTGAGCTATTAAATTAAGTAGCTAAGTAATTAATTCAATTGTCAGTCTACCTGGCTAACCGGCTATCTCTCTGTACTGCTGTCTCTCTCTGTCTCTCTCTCTCTCTCTATCTCTCTCTCTCTCTCTGCTTCTCTGTGGATTCCCTCTTTGATTTCTAGCCTTGACATCGTTCGACAAAAAGGCGGATCTTCTTGGCCAATTGGGTCACTGGAGATGGTAACAGAGAGAAACAAAACAACAACAACAAAAAAAGTGAAATTTGTTACAGTTAGCTGTGCGCTTGTGGTCTCTTTTGTGTGTGTGTGTGTGTGTGTGTTGGTGTTGTCATTGTTGTTCTTGTTGTTTTCCTCAATTTCTTTGCCTTATGCAATTGAATCACAAGTCGCATCCGCCATTCGCCAGTTGGCCAATTGGCAATTGGCATGCGACATGCCGCTTTGCTCCCATTGTACTTACTTGAGATTCTTGCCATGTTTCCCCCATCTCTCTCTCTCTCTCTCTCTCTCTCTCTCTCTCTACCTCACTCTCTGTCTGTCTGTGTCTCTCTGTATCAGTATTTGTGGCACCTCATTAATGCAAGCTCTTCTTTTTTGACCCATTTGTTTTACTTGTGTCTCTCCTTTGGCAGCTCGTCTTGATCCGGGCGGATGATGTCGAGGTGGTGAAGGCAATCGCTGGCAACGGTGGCAACGATGAGCTCGCAATGGGGCTCAGCGATCAAGACAATGAGGTGGATCAAATGGCACTCGAATCGGAGCAGGAACAGCAACAACAGCAGCAGCAGCAGCAGCAACAACAGCAGCAACAACAGCAACAACAACAGCAGCAGCAGCAGCAGCAACAGCAGCAACAACAACAGCAGCAGCAACAACAGCAACAATCTGGGCCCAAGATTCAGGTGCATTATCACCACAATGGTCCACCACAGGCACCACCCGGTCTGAGTCTAGGCCTTGGACCCGCTCGAAGTAAGTTAAATCCCTAAGAATACAATCTAATACTATGATATGATAATACAGCAATTAGAAATTCTGATGGAATTATAATTATTATTATGGTTGCTAAGCAAGTTTGAAATTTAGAAAATCGACGCAAAAATTCGAAAGTTTTCAATGTTCTTATATATTAATTCTTGAATTACAAAAAAATTGATAGTTTTTTTTTTTTAGATTTTTGTAGAAATATATTTCTGAATAATAGAAGATGTTAGAAGACTATAGAGTACAAGTGGAAATCAACACAAACATTTTGAGAAATAATCATTTTTAAAATTCAGAAACAGATTATTTATTTTTCCAATTAATTAACAATTTTTTAATATATCTTTTAATTTTGAAAAAGGTACATTGAAATTCGGGCTTAGAAATGTACTTTCTGAATAATGGGGTAAATTTTAGAATTTAGTTTTTGATTAATAAGAATCAGATCAAATGAAGCAATGGGAACTGTTTACATGCAACATGAACAGTTCACCCACTGTGCGCCACTACCACACTTACCCACTTCTCGTCTATTGTCGTCTATCCGCAGGCAGCAACCACCAGAACATACCGATGAGCTTTGGCCAACCTTTTGGACCACCACCACCGCCAGGTGCACAGTTTTATAAAGGACCACCGCCGCCTGTGCGGGGACCACTCGTACAGGCGCCATCGCTGGCGTCGCAGGTGCAACAGGTGCAGGTGCAATCGCTGCCCGATCTGAGCGTGGGTGCGTCGAGCAACAATGAGATTTGGGCATCGCCCGTCCAGGACATGCCCAAGATTGTCTCGCTGGATGTGAAGTGCGAGAAGAACGGCATGAAGGTATTCGTGCAGTTTGATAAGCCGTTTAACGGCATCGTCTTCTCCAAGGGACACTACAGCAACATGAACTGTGTGCATCTGCCATCCGGATTGGGTCGCAGCTCTGCCAGCTTCGACATTGGATTGCATGAGTGTGGCACCGCTGGCAATACGGATAACTACAATCAGGGCTATGGCCATGAGGCGGTCGGTAGTGCTGCTGGCGCCGGCACCTATTTCGAGAACATCATTGTCATCCAGTACGATCCGCAGGTGCAGGAGGTGTGGGATCAGGCGCGCAAACTACGTTGCACGTGGCACGATCAGTACGAGAAGAGTGTTACATTTCGACCCTTCCCCGTTGACATGCTTGATGTGGTACGGGCCGATTTTGCTGGCGACAATGTCGGTTGCTGGATGCAAATCCAGGTAGGTAAAGGTCCCTGGGCATCGGAAGTCTCCGGGCTGGTGAAGATCGGCCAGACAATGACAATGGTGCTGGCAATCAAGGATGATGACTCCAAATTCGATATGCTTGTGCGCAACTGTGTCGCTCACGATGGCAAACGAGCACCCATACAGCTGGTCGATCAACGCGGTTGCGTGACACGACCTAAACTCATGTCCCGCTTCACCAAAATCAAGAACTTTGGCGCCTCAGCATCGGTGCTATCGTATGCCCACTTCCAGGCCTTCAAGTTTCCCGATTCAATGGAGGTACACTTTCAGTGCACCATACAAATCTGCCGCTACCATTGCCCGGATCAGTGTAGTGCCGAAACGAACCTTCAGGATGTCCACCATTTGCAAGTGGGTCCCGAATCGCAGTATGGACCACCACCGCAGCTCCATGTGGATGCCTATCATGTGGCCAGTGCAATCGGGCAGCGTCGCGATGAGCGTCGGGTGCAGCGTCGTGCTCGTGCTGTGGCAACGCCAACGGAGCAAGTGGGTCTGAATCGCATCATTAAGGTTGTCTCTTCCGGTGATCTGACCTTTGCCATCGATGAGCAAGCGGGCAATGGAAATGGCTCCGCCGGTAATAGCGGCAACACCTTGCCACAGACCATGGTATTCCCCGTGCGGGAGGAAGGTTTGATTTGTATGACAACGCCCGGTTTTGCCATTACGTTGATTGTGCTGTTGGGCATTTTGGTCACCTCGTGTCTGATCTCGGCGGTGCTCTATGTGCGACTGCGGCCCTTCTCCAGTTTTGCTGCCAAGGAGCGAGCCGTCGCCTTTACGAATCCTCAGCTGGCGGCTGGCGCTCTGCCCGTTATCCATTTGCCATCGCCGGTAGATGCGCTGCCGGGTACGCTCTCCAAGAAGCGGGCGCTTTCATGAGCGGCAACAGTTTTAATCATCCATCCCGAACAGCCATTCCATTCACTCCAGCCACTCAAGCCACTCCATCCTCCGTCACCCATTCAGGATGTCTGCCCCGTCAGTTTGAATTCGTCTGCTAATTGCTATTCATTAGTTTAATTTTTGTCACAAATCTATCCATAATTATGTAGTTCATGCCGTTTTACTGGGTTCTCCCATCACAATCCGTATCTAAGCCAATTCCCAACTATAGTGTAGAAGTTCGATTGGATTTTTCTTCTCTTTCTATAATCTATTCTACCCATCTCTCATCTTTCCTTCTCATCGTCACCCGGTGGTAGTCTTTATTATCAAAATATACAAAATAAAAAGTAAATAAAAAAAAAAATAAGAAAATAAATGAGAACCATATAAAACATGCTTTAGTTTAAGTCGAGGTTCTACTTAAACCCGGTGCTAAGCCCAATGTTCACACAGATTACAAATAATACTTTGGCCAATCTGGCAACTCTCTCAACTCTATCCCCTTCACGCGACTATCTCTGCCTCCGTCTTTCTCACGCTCAAGGCGCATTTTCACATGGTACTGAACGAGTTCATCACACTTGTCAAATATTTAGCAGTAACTCGAACATTCATGGCAACGTTTTTGCAACGTTCAGTTAACTTTTGACAGTAAGTTGGGGAAATGCACGCCGACGTTTTAGACTCCCTTCTCAGACTGTCCTTACAACTAATACTTACCAGATATTTATACTTATACACACGCATTCGATATGCGTGTGTGTATTTCAATTAGTCACTAAATATTTTAAGTGCTTTAAACTTAGTCTAAGCTCCGGATTCGAATCGATTCTTTGATCCATAGATCCTTCTGATCCTTGTTGCATTTTGTTAATTTGTAATTGTTGTCTCACATGCAGCGTCATCTAATTTTTACTCTTATTTATTTATTTATTTTACCAACTAGTACAATCCCCGACAAAGCCCCAATTTGTTTATTATGAGTATTTGCTTTTTTTTTTGTTTTTTTTTTTATTATTATTATTATTACTATTGTAATTCCTGCAGAGAGAGAGAGAGAGAGAGAGAGAAGCGGAAATTAAGCTAATAACGTGTTCAATAAATCGTTAATAATATCACATATTGGAAAAGTTGTTGAATCGAATTGTTTAGGTTCATAAAGCAAATACGAGTGTACCGAATACTTTCTTACATTATCTATATATCAAATTATCTACTTACTTATTTACGAAATGTACGATTTACAAATACAGCATTGTATGTATGTATGTATGTATGAGCAAAACCAATAAACGACTATAATAAACAAAAAAAAAAAAAACAAAGATTGTTTTTTATTTTTCAAAGAAGATTTACATTTTTGATTCAAGAATGCCAATATTTCCAAAATTTAAATATAGCTACAAGATGGATCTATTCGAAATTCAAAATAATTATTCCACTATTGTGAATAATGTGATCCGATCCAACTGAATGCTGGCCAACCATCAGCCTAAATGTATGCAGTGCAAATTTATGTTCGACATCTAGTCAAAATTTTGTGTAGACAAAATCGACAAGCTATCGAAAGAGATATAGACTTGCCCCAAAATAGATAAGAATAAAAGACACATCCATATATAATTATTGTTGTATATTTAATCTTAATTTTAAGTATTTATTTTGTTTTTGCATTTAGTTCATTACAATTTTCAGTGTTTGT
This sequence comes from Drosophila nr. fundita, assembly GCA_035044245.1. NCBI lineage: Eukaryota > Metazoa > Arthropoda > Insecta > Diptera > Drosophilidae > Drosophila > Drosophila nr. fundita. The sequence continues at coordinate 19,651 of JAWNMG010000164.1, forward strand.
TTATTTTTTTTTTTTTTTTTTAGCTTTACGAGTATTTATTAAAAAAAAGGTAATTAAATAAGAATTGTATAAATTATTTGGCCTTGACAACCGATTTGCATTTGTTGTATGTTGTATGTTATGTGTTGTTGTTGTTTTTGTTTTTGTTTTTATTTTTGTTTGTCCATTCCATTTCTCTAATAATAATTTACTAGATGTGTAAATAAGTCATGAATACATAAGTCTAAATTCACATAGATCAGAGATATGGGAATTTAATTTCAAACAAACGAAATATGCCAAAAATACATATACATAAATATATATCTATATATATATATATATATGCCATCGAACTGATCTATATGAATTAAGATGTATAAAAAAGTGTTGAATTTGAACTAAAATTTGCTAAACGCTGCATTCCAATGACTTGATGTGTAATAATTTCAATACTTTTCGAATATTTGTTTCCGATTGTTGAAAATTGTTGCTGTTTGTGTGATGGGTTGTGCTGCTTATGATAGGTTCTTATCGAGTACTAAGTAAATCAATAAATAAGTGTCCCCTAACGTTAGTCATGTGCGTTGATTTCTATTCAAGAAGTAAGTACGATTATATCGGGCATACGATATTGTTATTTGTATTTTCGATATACTGTTTTTTTTTTGTTTTTTTTTTCTGCAAATTTAACGACTAAATGCACCCAAAAAAATTTAAAAAAAAAAAATATTCAACATAAATATTTAAATATTGTGCAGCACCAGTAAGACAAATGTAATGTGTGTGAAGAACGGGACATCGAATGCATCTCTCTCTCTCTATCTCTCTCTAATGGATGGCCTTCCGGTATTGCCATGTTGCCCGTTTTCAGCTGACGAGAGCAAAAACTAACGAGTATAAAAGATAACAAAAAAAAAAAAAATGCGTGTTCCATTCCAATATGTTTTCGATTCGTTTCGATTTAAACATGTTTTTGTTACATCTTCGAATCTGAATGTGAGCAAAGGCGACGTGTTCCACTCAATATCCGCTGTAGCTAACTAACGAATGAAGGAGAAGCTAACAATTCCGTGTTCCATTCCATTCTGTTCCTCAACTCAGTTCATTGCCAGCTAACAAATGAAAAAGAAACAACTAACAATTCGGTGTTCCATTTGATTTCAACTAACGAGAGCAGAATTGTACGATTTCACGCAATAAAGTTAAAAGCACATGCATGTTCCATTCTATTTCGTTCCTTTCGCTCTATCTCTCTCTCTCTCTCTGCTTGTGACTACTTCTTGTGCTATTTCTTCTACTTGTGCCGAGTTTTGTAACGAATTGGAAAAAGGCGCAGGCGTAAGACCTGTCAGTCAGTTTGATATTTTTTTGTTATTCAAACAAAAAATAAAAATAAAATAAAATAAATAAAATAAATAAATAAAAATAGAAATAAGAAATATATAAATGAATGATGTTTGCAGCGGAACATTTGGTAGGGTTGGGAACAGATAGGAGCGGGTTAGATTAGGGGGAGTCAGAGCCATTGCTCACTGCACCGTTTCATGGCCGGCAGCAGCGCTGGGCAACTGTTGCTGTTGTCGCTGCTGCTGCTGCTGTTGCTGTTGTTGCTGCTGCTGTTGTTGCTGCTGTTGTTGTTGTTGTTGCTGTTGTTGTTGTTGAAGGTGTCGCATGCGGAAGAGTCGCAACGTCATCCAGGAGGCAAGGGTGCCCGGCACCGGCATCGGTGTCTGCTTCTCGAGCGCCTCCTTCTGCAGCTGATAGCGATAAAGCAGCGAGCCGGCAATTAACGCTGAGACAATTGTCGCCGAGATGACCACAATGAAGAGTATACTGAAACCGGGCACCGGCATACAGATGCCATAGACGACCTCCTCACTGATCTTGCCCTGAAAGACGGTGACCGCCTCCTGTTTGACATCCGGCGAGAAGGCCAAGTCCGCCTCGGAAATGACATCATATAGTCCACTAACGCCAACATCGGCGCTGCGCACCTTTCGATCCGAGATTACCAAGGAACGGCGGCGACGTCGATTGTTCCCACTGCTGCTGCCGCTGCTGTCCTGCGTCGAATCCGTGGAACTATTGGCCGTTGCCTCATCCAGATCGATGTGATCGTCGCGAGATTTTTTCAATGCCTCCGCTTGTGGTCGGTAAATGGGTCGCGGCACATCATCCGATCTGGGCTCCAGGGAGCGTGGTCCGGCCATTGGAACGCCCATTCGCTTTTGTGCCTGCAACTGGCGGGGGCCATGCGGAAATTTGCCACTCTTCTTCAGACCCAGATAGCGTTCACCTTCGCCATCCATGTCGCCCATATCATCGTCCCCAAAGAGATCGGATAGATCGGCCTCCTCATCGAGATCCTCGTGTACGGGTCTTGGCTGCAAATTGCCGCTCTTCTCCTCATAGAGATCGCTGGCAGCTGGGCCGCCCATGGTCTGTTTGTGATCGTGTATAATGTCCTCGTAGAAGATGTCATGATCCATGCCGCCCATATTGCCGATGCTGCCAATGCCGCCCAATCCGCCCAATCCACCCAATCCGCCCAGACCGTGTTGCATCGATTGGGAGCCGTGTCCCATTGCGCCCTGCGGCTGCATGTCCAGATCTCTGTGCAGCTCATTGTTGCTGCTGCTGCTGCCCATCACATCGGCAATGTGAACATCTTTGCGTTCGTGCGCATTCCCAACGCCATGAGCCAAGGCATCGCCGCCGGCAGGAGCCGAATTCTGGCAGTGATCGAGACAACCATGACGACATATCTCCACCTTGCACTTGATGTGCACACTGAGCGCATCCGGGAACTTGAAGGCGTGGAAGAAGGCATATGTGATAACCGTGGCGCGCTCATCGGGCGCACGGGCCTTCAGGAAACGGGATATCATCTTGGGGCGCAGCACACAACCAAATTCATCCGACAAATTGATCACATGCCCCGAGCCATCCGATGCGGCACACGACTTGACCCGCATATCAAATTCACCTGTGGCGAGATGGATTTCACAAAAATGAGAAAATTTCATTTGTTGTCGATTGCATTTCATTTTCATTTCGATTTCACTCACCGCGATAGTCATTGATAGCGACGACAAGCGTCAGCGTGGATCCCAGCGGCACAATGCCACTCACTGGCGGCGCCCATGGTCCCTTGCCATGTTGTATCTCCATCCAGCAATCAACATTATCGCCTGTGCCGCACAAAAGAGTACGAGGAGAGCCGCAAGAAGAATGTTAATTTTGAGGTCAGCCATGTAATTGAGTGCTGTAGTCTATGAGACTGATCGACTGGCAGACACCCTGCGAATTCTAGTTACACACACATTAGACTGCATTTATGTCTATTTATGCAGCGAAGGATTGGACAATCCAAAATATTCTAATCTCAATTCGTATTATGGGCATCTGTCACAGTCTCAGTCAAGAATATATTTTAAATTTTGATTCTGGTTGTGAAATCCAACTTGGTAAAGTTGCGCTTGACATCCGGATTACAGATAATGAATCAGCCACATTCCAAGTTACTATTAAATTACTTTAAAGCAAATGTGCCCCGTCCTCAGGATACCCTTTTGTTTTCTTTATGGTGCTGGTCTGCATAGTAAGGGCTCTGGCTGAACTGTGAGTGAACCGTTCACCCTTGCGCTGCTTACTTACCGCGAAAGTCAAGCTGTATAACATCCAAGTCGGCAATTACCATCGGAGGCTTCGAGGCGGTCTTCTCATAGTCGTTGAACCACTCGCAGCGCAAACGTTTCGCCTCGTCCCAGACCTCCAGCAGATCCTTGTCGTACTGCACGACTACCTGCGGTCACAAAGTAAAACAAACAAAAAACAAAAAAAAAAAAAAAAACACAGGGATTAAGTGGTTAGCGGCTTAGCGGTTTAACGGGTTAAGTAAATGGCCCAAGTGGCAAAAGCCTCGAGCAGGTGAATGCGTGCACAACGTGATCAAAGCGACGTGGGAATGCGATCACTGAACGCTGATCAGTAATCGGTGATCGGTAATCGGTGATCGCTAATCTGTGATCGGTGATCGGTGATCGGTGAACGGTTATCAGTGATTGGTGATCGGTAATCTGTGATCGGTAATCAGTGATCGGTAATCAGTGATCGGTGATCGATGATCAGTAATCGGTGATCGGTGATCAGTGATGAGTGATCGGTGATCAGTAATCAGTGAACGATGTTCAGTGGTCGGTGATCGGTAATCAGTAATCAGTAATCGGTAATCAGTGGTGGGTAATCAGTGATCGCTAATCAGTGATCAGTGATCAGTGATCGATGATCGGTGATCAGTGATCAGTGATCGATGATCGGTGATCAGTGATCGGTAATCAGTAATCAGTGAACGATGTTCAGTGATCGGTAATCAGTGACCGGTGATCAGTAGTCAGTGATCAGTGATCAGTTCCACTTACCGTATTCTCGTAGAACTGGCCATTGAGGTCCGGTTTGGTGCCGCAGCGGGAGTAAGAGATGCGGAACGAGAAGAACGTCTTGCCCGTCGATGGTGGCACATAAACGCAACGCGGATCACTGTGTTGTCCTGTGAATAGATTCGTGTTTAGTGTTGGACAACGATCGAATAGAGCTACGCACCTTTTGAGCTAACAATGCCTTCGAAGGGATGGGAGAAGGTCAAATGGACATCCATGTGATCCTTACCGCACATGACCTCAAGTGAAACTATGTTTGGCATACCATCTGGCCGATCCATGGGCCACAGTTCATTACCAGCTATGACTAAACTAAACTGTAAGACAAAAACATAAAAATAAATACAATTTATAGTTGTATAGTAACTGATAATCAGAGACGATGATAAGCAAAAAAACAATTAAGAAAATATATGGCTAAGGAAACGAGTCTTAAAATAAGCACCGATGTGAATCAGTGCTCAACACCAGAAATATCTGTAAGCAGTTATGCAGCACTTGTTAAGTCTAGCATCAAGTTACAGCAGTGTATGTATTTTTGTGTGTGTATGTGTATGTGTGTGTGTGTGTGTGTGTGTGTGATAGAATTTATGCTAGACTTTAAATAACTGCAAGCATTTCTCAACACTTAATTGACTTTTCTTAATGTAGTTTTGAGAAAGTCCGTAGCGTACACAACATACTTCTAGATCTTAGCTGACAACGATATGTAGACCGTTATAATTTCTAATTAACGCGATTCCCACTGGCTAACTTGACACCTGCTGCAGCTGCAATTGCAACTGCAACAGCAACGGCCACAGTTGCTGCATCGGGCAAGCTGGCATCCGAACTGGAATGGTATGGCAACACCATCTCCATCTCCATCTCCATCTTCATCTAAGTTTGCAGTTTGCAGTTTGCAGTTGCTTGGGTTGCTTGTGGCATCAGCTGAGTTGAGAGCATTAATTATTCGGCCAGTTGCCGTGGCACTCCTTTTAATAAGGGTTGCCACAGCGACGGCCTTGACGGCTGCCTCTGCTATTTATTTATTCTATTTTTTTTCTTTCGTTTTTTTTGCTGCTTCGCTTTTAATTGCACTTGTTTCGTTGGCCCCCGCCAAACATGTTACCAATAAAAACGAAATGCAGCCGAGCCAAAGCTTTCAACATTTGGCAGCACAAACGAGAAAGCAAATTCCAGCAGCCCAGTCACGTGCGGGGATGGGGAGGGGTGAGGCAGGGGACAACTCGTCTAAGCTAGATCTGGCTGCTGGCTGGCATTTGCATACTTGCCCCAGAGCCTGCCTTGCCACACCGAGCCGGATTCCAAATTCATCCTGGCTTGGCTTTAATTAAACTGGCAACAACAAAATAAAATAAAAAGAGTCAAACAAAATCTGTGCAACCAAATTGCAAATGGAATTTCTAGTTGCACTTGCAGTAAAAGTTGCTCCCCAAGCTCCAAAGCAACCAAAACAATTCTCTTCCACTTTTATTATTAGCTGTCCCCCTCTTTGTTCCTTGAGCGACAGCTGAGCAGCAATTGACCACAAGGCGGTGCCAAATTGTCTGCAACAACTACACTGTTCAAAACTGCTTTCAATCGGTCCACACTGTCTACCATGCAACACCTAAGAGCAGAAAATTAAGCGGTTGAAAGATATGCTAAGTCAGTTAGCAGATAGACAGTGCATTCTGACACTCTTTTCAACATCTCCACATTATGCACATTATTTTATCATTATCTTATTTCCTCTCGTCCACCATAGAGTCAAGAAAGTGCACTAAATTAAAGGCTTCACCAATAACTTCACCCTCTTTGCAACTTATTTAAAGTAAATATATTATAGTTTGAATATCATAGTCAATACGAAACCAACATAAATATGTGGCAGTAAATTATGCTTTCTTTCCTATCGATAAAGATGTAAGACTTACTTTAATTTAAGATTCGGACAAATCAGTGCCAGCTCTTAAAGAAATATAAAATTACTTAACTAGACTAGGCAGAGCGCAATCAAACCAAATTCGGCTAATGAAATATTTATTAATCTGAGAAATTGCTAAATTCCCATCCCAACTTCTGTTGTTCTATGCGCCTATTTACGCCCTGATATCTGATAATTCTGTATGCAAAAAAAGGGACACACTTTTCACCTCAAAAGATAATTGCACATAAATTTAACAAAAACGTTATCTAAAAATTCTGTTCAATTTGTTCCCTTGTTTTAAAAAAGCAAAAGTAAATGCTATTAAAATAAACAATCCAAACGCAAGAAGATATCTCGCAATATATACAATGATACTTGGGTATAAGCAGGAATATCTGTTTGCTTTGCAGCAGATAGTATCTTATGAAGGTCAATATTAATTAATGTCAATATTATTAATAATATTAATATGAACGTGTTTAAATTGTCTTCTACGCTGCTGAAAGCCAAAGTTAAATCTACATATTTGTTCGATTTATTTAATGTAATTGCGATTGCACTTAAAGCCAACATGAAAAAAAAAGTTCGTTCTAAACAAATGTTTTTCTTATCATACCAATTTCAGATTATATTGACATGTATGATAACAACTATCGCGAGGTTAAAGACACAAGTAAGTGTAACTCAAACCTCATTTTCCTACCGGTTGCGGCCATAACAGGGGTCCGATCTGGTCATCTGCTTCATCATATGCTGCTTCAGCATATGCCGATCTTTGAGGGACATCGCCAACAACCCATCAAAGTTACGTTCATACAGACGGACAAATGGACAGAGAACATAACGGACATTGCACAAAACGAAAACCAAAACCAAAACCAAAACAGAGCACAAAAGAAAGAACAAATATTCAATGTTATAGAAAACGCTTCTCTCTTGCACCCATTTGCTTGTTGCGGTGCTTGCCGAATTTCGAACGTTATCGTCACCGTTACAATTCGATTTTGAAGCACACCTGCAAATAATAAGGAGAGTGATTGAAGAGAGAGGGAGAGTGAGAGAGAGAGAAAGCATATTTGAGATGGACTCAAGGTTAGCCCTCTCTTAGATTATTAACCACCAGTTGTATGTTGATCAAATTACTATCAACATGACGCGACGCTTTTGAATTCAGTCTGGTATATTTATTACCTATTTATTGAATATACCCTAGTCAATGAGCTACTGTGTATTTGAAGTCGTCAGCGCAGAGGCCATTAAGTATTTATCTATTTATTTATATATGCAATAATAGGTTAGCAATAAGTATAAATCTTGCGACGACTGCCTTACTTTTCACACGTTTGCGAACTTGCAGTAAGTTTGCCGCTTGCAGAATCTAATATTGTATAAACTGCGCCGTATTGCAAGGGTATCTACACGTCGACATGAAGATATATAAAATATATCTGTTCGTTATGCATTGGCATTATTTCGTTTTAATATTTGAGAAAAAAAATTTTGTGTTCTGGAACAACCGGTTGTGCTATAAATGCGGGTACGACCAAGTTTAGTTCAGTTCAACCGTTGACGGCTCAAGAGGCAGACAAGGAAAACAGCCAAAATTAATTAATATGAATCGCTGGACAAATCGTGTGGCTGTTGTGACCGGAGCCAGTTCGGGCATTGGAGCTGCTAGCTGTAAGGATCTGGTGGCCAAGGGCTTGGTCGTTGTGGGTCTGGCACGCCGTGAGGATCGGCTGAAGGAGCTGAAGCAGCAACTGCCGGCAGATCAGGCGGAGCGTTTCCATTACCGTCGCTGCGATGTGAGTGCCGAGCAGGACGTAATCGACACTTTTGCATGGATCGACAAGGAATTGGGTGGTGCGGATGTCCTCGTGAATAATGCGGGAATTGTTCGTCATACTACCATCATCCAAGAGGGCAACAGCGCCGATTTGCGTGCCATACTCGACACCAATGTGTTGGGCGTCTCCTGGTGCACGAGGGAGGCCTTTCGCTCGATGGAGCGCCGAAAGATCAACGATGGCCATGTTGTCATCGTGAATAGTGTCGCAGGACACAGTGTGCCCAATCTGGCCGGGATGAGTCTGAACATGTATGCGCCGTCGAAGCATGCGATAACAGCACTGACTTCGGTTCTTCGTAATGAGTTCCTCAACGCGGGCACGGAGATTAAGATAACCGTGAGTGGAAATTTCAATTTAAAATCCAATAATTTCGACTCTCTGTAGTTCATCAATCTGATCATCATTGTTTTCATTCTTTTCTTTTTTTGTAACACAGAGTGTCAGTCCCGGTGCTCGTCGATACCGAAATCATTGATCCAGCTTTCCTCGAGAAGTTTGGCCCAATGCCTATGTTGCGCTCAGAGGATGTCGCCGATGCAATCAGCTACTGCATTCAGACACCTCCGAATGTTCAGATACATGAGCTCATTATCAAGCCAGTTGGTGAACGCTTTTAAACTGGGAAATATCGCTAGCTGGATGGGACTATTCCATTTTTTTTTGTTGTATTCATGTTTTGTGATTGCTTGACTTTCAATATCGAGTCTTAATTATATATTTGTATTATACAAAGAAAGTGTACCGTGTCAAGGGAGCTGTTATTGCATATGATGCATTTTGCATAGTTATCTTGCACATTCTTAAATGAAATGCATATTTCCAATAAGTTTGCATTTATTTTATGTTCCCTTGAAAATGCCAATTAATTATTTATTGAAATAATCAAAACGAATTCAATGTGATGAAATGTTTAGGTTAACAACTCAGTTCTAGCCGATCTTTGTGAAATTTGATCGATACACAGTGTCTCTAAGCTTAATTGACACAGTGTCAAAGAAAAAAAGTAATTGCCTGCCATAAGCTAATTATTTACTATTTTTAAAAAATTCCAAAGACCGATGGTAGGTACATATATTAACCACCAATACAAATATATGACCTTAATAAACTGAGGTTTCCCCACCTGCTAGGTAGGATTATGTAAAAAATTTCCATATTTTTTGGTCTCTGCTTATTTGGAAAAGTCTTAATAAAGTAATATACTTGGCGTATAAAAACTTAAATAAGGATGTTAATACTTAGTATGATATCCTTTAGCCTTAACAACTTCCTTAACCTATTGTTCATCGGGTAGTTTCTGGGCTGATTCTGCTCCACTCATCCCGCAGAGCATTTTTGAGATTCTCTTTGCTGGATATGCCGTGCTTCCGGATGTTATTTTCCAGCAGAGCCCACAAATTCTCACTAACATTTAAATCTGGACACTGGGCCGGTGGAATCATCATATGGGAGCGGTTCCCGATGAGCCAGGACTGTACTATCTTGGCTTTATGCTTGCGATCGTTGTCGTGGTAGAACCGGAAAGTACGTCGGATTCCTAGCTTCTCGGCACTTTGGAGCACATTTTCCTTTAGTATATTGAGGTACACATTCTTGTCCATTTTTGTCTCAATAAACACCAAATTCCCACCACCGGCTGACGAGATACATGCCCATACCATGACACTTCCTCCACCATGCTTGACTGTTGCCTTTACGTGTTTCAGATTCAGCTCAGTATTGGACTGTCGCCACACATAATTCCGGCCATCTGAGCCAAAAATGTTGAATTTGGACTCAACTGACATTATGACTGTATTCAAAAACTCAAAATCCTTGTTCAAGTGAGTTTTAGCGAACGTCATCCAAGTCCCTTTATTTTTTGCGCTTTTAAAGGGCTTTTTCCATGTTACTCGGGCATAGAAGCCATGTTTGCGCAGAACCTGGCGCACAGTTTCCGCTTTACACTTTTTCCCCAGTTCATCCTGCACCTGTTGAGTAGTTTTTGGAGTCGATAGCTTGGGATTTTCCCTTATTTTCCTGATGATCCTCCGCTCGCCCTGTTCGGTGAAAATCTTGTTTGGTGCCATTCTGCCCTTGCCCTCTATCCGATTTGTGTCGTCGAAGCGCCGAATGATGTTATACACGGTTGAGTTGCTCAGATTGACCATTTCAGCTATTTGGCGAAGTGAATATCCGATTGGTATACGATTGGTCTATTTATACCAAAATACTCAACTTTAGGTAACAAAAATCCATGTGTCCATAATGAACCTGTTTAAAAAAAGCAGAGTCCAAAAAAAGGACTATGTGTTAGTTGTACTCACCATTAAATGTAAGATAAATATACAGCTACTAAGTCTAAGGTCCCACAGACGTGTAGGACCTTTTTGTGGGCTCCACATGCTGGCGATGTGGGCGCTACGCCTATATCTGAAATGGGTGAAAACAACGATTAAGTTAGTCAGTTGAATAAGTTAGCCGATTTAGAATGGAAGTGAAAATAGCCCACTTTGACTGTGGCAGACACAGCCAACCTGATCACAGTGGAGCATTAATTCTTGTAAACGATATCATAATATATTATTTGATTTATTCTATGATTATAAGTTAGTCCATATAATGCGATAATGGAGCGAAATCAATTTTGAGCCAGTTCGTAAACAATTCTGATGCTAGGAAAACTAGTTTTCGTGGGTTTCGTGGACTTTGGCACCACTGTGCGGCGCTTGCAACTGCCACTTATCGAAGTGCGGCACTTGGCGGAGTTGCAGTTGGCGTGAGTGGGTGGCGTGGCGAATGCGGCTAATGAATAGAAATTGGCCAATTACAAAACTCAGCGGGGATAGCTTGACGAATGCGAATTGCGGATTGCAGATGGTGGAATGGGGGACGGGAAAATGGGAAATGGGGAAATGAGGAATGCGAATGCCAAGTGCGAAATGCGAAATGCTTTTGGGCCCGTCTCTCAAGCCTGGTCCATTTAGCCAAGCCAGTCGTGATCGACAAAATGGAGGTTAGTAAAAGCGCAGCCGCAAAACAATCGGTTTGCGCCTGCGAGGCTTGCATTTGTGGTCAATTCGATAAGCGATAAGCTCTTTAACGATTGCACATAATCAGGCTATGGATATTATTAGAGAATTCCAAGCGCGAAAGCCAATATACAAAGTACACTTAAGTTCAAGAAGATTCCGGGAGTTATCGAAGTTATCGTTATCGTCATCTAAAACAGACAACTTAGAAAACTTTTCACTGTCAAAGCTGTGCAAATGTGCACAAGTATTGCAATTTTAATTTAAGAATTTAAGAAATAAAATTGGGGCTTTAAGGTGTAAAGGTCCCGGTAAGGATTGGACTATTTTAAAAAAACACTTTTTTCCGGTATTCCGTAACCTATTGGCAAATTGATTTTTAAAGTTTAAGGTAATAATATCATATAATGAAACATATTCTCAAAAGTGCAATACATTTTCGAATAAATGTAAAAGTTTTTTGTTTTTGGTATTGCTTCAATTTGTGTGTGGCTCATCAACTTCAGAGACAAATTTCCTATTACACTGTTACAAATTCGGGTTAGGGTTCAGCTAGCACTTAACCTTACGCACGTTAAAATTGTTAAGGCGACAAAGCGACTTATTTAAGTCAAGCCAAATAGCAACAACAACAACAAAAAGGCATTAAACCCTTTCTCAGCGCAGTCAAGTGGGGGACTGGATCAAGTAGCCATAGGCCAAATGGGCCAGAGCTCAATCCCGCTGCTCAGTTGCTGCCACAATCGAATTAAGATTGAGAATATATGCAAGAGTTGGCATATAAAATTAGCATTACATTTCTAACTGAGAAGCCTACACGATCTAAATGGGAATGCAATTTATAAATCAATACAGCTTTGTTTGAATACTTCTCCAAGCTCGCAAAACCGTGCGAAAAAAAAAACAGTAGAAAGAAAGATTATTTGGGAGAAAAGCATTTGATGAGCTGAGATGTTTGGAGAATACACTTTCACAGACGTCGCTGTTAAAATTTGAAAGAGAACTTGCCGCCACGGACAAGGGGCTGTGTGAATGATGCAATTAATCAATCAATCAATCAGGCAGCCAGTCGACGAGTGAGTAACTTGGACCAACCCACAACAGAGCAATAATAATAAAAGCAAAAACTCAAAAAAAAAAGAAAGAAACCAAATCAATAAAGATAAACAGCAGATCTTGAGTCGTATTTTATTTATTATTTTTTTCTCTTTTATGAATAACGTTATTTGCGCACTTTTACCAAGCAGTTGTGGGGGGTGGAGTAGGGGGTGTGTTCGAGGGGGGTGTGGCGGGAGTTGGACATACAAATAACAACAGGTGAAAATGAAATCGAAATTGGGTTTGTATCTGTTGTTTGTTGTCTGTGCTGCTTTCAAGCGGCTTTCAATCGATTTGCTTCGGGCTTGCTTCAGTTACACGCCGAGACAAAAAGCCGGACGGACACACAATAAGCCAGGTTGGGATTCGGACTGATGGACAGCTGTACAGCTGTACAGCTGGACAGGTGGCAGCAGATACAGATACAAAATGCAGATAGACAGATACAGAAACAGTTGGCCGCAACTTCCACAAGCCATTGTTAAAGCTGAATTGCTATTGTTGCTGTTTGTTGTTGCTGTTTGTTGTTGCTGTTTGTTGTTGCTGTTTGTTGTTGCTGTTGCTGTTGCTGTTGTCTTTGAATTCAAGCGCAAAAATGCGGTCAGAATCGCGCACAGAACTGTAAATTGTATAAACGTCCAAAAGAGCCGCAACAGCAACAACAACAACAACAACAACGTATCAATAGAGACGCTCTTAGACAAACGGTAAATTCTCTGCTTATAAAGCTTATAAATATTTTTTTTCTCTTTTTTCCCATATATATATATGTATATATATATATATAAATATCAATGTTATTCTTCTTCAACTTCTTGTGTATTTGCCTTTAATTTGCGCCCAATTAATTTCTCTTTTTTTCTGACAGCATCTTTTCACTCTTTTGGCTAATTGGCGCCACAGCAGATTGGGCTTAAACAAAGCATGGACCACATTACAATCGAACCTTTTCAAAAATTCACAAATTGAAATAAAATCGATCAAAACTTTTTACTTTTTTTTTTATTGAGAATGCAATACTCTTGAATACCCCAAACCCAGAGGAGAAAATCTGTAAAGAGCGTATAATTAAATTGTGTATTGTGGACCAAAAGCAGATAAAATGTATTTAATTTGATCGATAAGTGCGCTCGTTTCGCGAACATCGATGCAAATCGATTTCCGATTGCGACCAAAACAGCAATTTTAAAGAAATTTGTATATAGATACATATCTTATTGCGTGAGATGAGTTAATTTCATTAATAACAGTTGAGAAACTCGGAAGAAAATCGTCATATCAAATGTTATCGAATAGTGAATATCGATGAAAAGATATAAAACGATTTCCCAAGTAAATAAAAGTCATAATTCTAAATATATAGTCTTCCAATTTGTATCTAATATGCGCACGCACATTATTAATCAACTGTAAAACATTTCATCAAGATCGGAACTAACTACCATCAGCAAGTCTACTAAGCTGGGTTCAGGGTCTGGCTTGACTATCTTAAGACTTGGGTTCAGTGCAACTGGTAGTCGAGCGCTGTTACAGAATATTGTTTTTGGATTTGCATAATACACAAAATACAACTTGAGGTAGTTCAAATTGGAGAAGTTCAACTGTAGCTGATTATTTTTTATTTGTATTTTTTGGCTCGGCTAACTGTAAGGAACACCTGAGTAGTGGTCATTGTCATGGTTGTTGTTGTTGTTGCCCGCTCAGCTGTTGCTTATCGACGAAAAAGATCTAAAAAATAGCGATTGACGCCTCTTTGGTCAAACTCATGGCCATGGCTGCAGCCAATTAAGTGGCGGCGTCATCTTGGCCGGGATCTACTTAAGCGGTGGCGGTGGCGGTGGCAGTGGCGTCGTCTTGGCCAACTGGCAGCCGCCAGACCGGCAGGCCTAAAATCCAGTGTGTGTAAGTGTATATGTAAGCCAAAGAAAGTGGCGGGCAACAACGTGTGGCATGTTGCACGCTCCGCTACCGCTTAATTAATGGTAATGGCAACAACAACAACAGCAGCAGCCAGAGTTGCTGCCACAGCTAGTTGCAATTAAGACGGCCGCCGCATTTTGGGGCCTGTGAATTGTGAATTGGCATTAAGCCGGTTAACTTTTGTTATGGGGCAGCAACAGCAGCAACAGTAACCCGATACTTGATACTCGATACCCGTATTTCATTAATAGCGCATTAAGGTATCGATACCGAAATGAAATGGAAAAGCAACACACAAATCGTGCGACAGTTTTCACTTTTCTTTCTCAACTCGTTTTTTTTTTTTTTTTTGTTTCGCGTTGTCTTTTTTTTTGGGCGTTTTTAGCTTGGGAAACGCAACATTGGACTACAGTTAAACTAACCACTTTCCAATCGAAGCGGCATTTTCAAGTCAAGTCAAGTGCAAAACGGTAAATCACCGAACAAAAGCGCAGTTACTTCTACAAGCCATATTTTATGGTTCGCTTTTGTGTTGGCATTTTCCTCGCCTCTCTTCACATTTCTATGCCATTATTCGCCTATTTCGCCGGCTTCTGCTTTTGACTAGCTGCACAATGAAAACTGCACAACAATAACCACAATTAATGTTAATTATAATCCAAACTTTAGTATACACATACATACATACATATATATATATATGTGAGTGAAAAATACATTTACAAATGGTTCACTTTCTTTTGCACCTGATTTGAATTAAACTGGTTTCTAGACCAGCCACCCGAACTGGTCTAGTTGCTAGCTAATGGATGTACCTACCTCTATATAACTCTATGTTTCCCTGTGTACCCAACTCGATGTACCTTTAATTACTTCTGCGAAATTTGCATGTTTTGAGTATTTCTTGAAACAAGTAAGAATGCTCTAAACGAGAGAGATAGGAGACGGCCTGAACCCAAATCTTTGACTAGAAGTTTTAGTAGAGAAAAATAGAGATAAGGAGTAAGATCGACAAAGGGCAAATGAATATTAGCGATATTCGTGAAACGGGCAAAATTATCGATAAAATGAAATCAAATTTATATTATGTGTCTCTCGCTCATATATCTAATCATTCACATCAACTTGGCCTATGGTGCCGATCAAGAATATTATTATATATATATTATATGAAATATTATTACTTATGGGAAACTCATTCTGCAAATAAACTGTCAGTTAAAGCACTTCATCAGAGTTAGGCACACTAAAGTTGGAACTGTTTGGGAGCAGCTGCACTCTTAGAAATTGGGCAAGTGCCAAGTGCAACAATTTGCGGTTGTGCTTTGCCACAAGTTGCAAATTGTTTGCCAATACACAGGGTGGGACGGCGTGCTGGGGAGGGGGCGGGTTTTGTCTCGTCAGCGCTAATGTTAAAATGGTGCTGGTTATAGAAGATTGACAATTTGACAATTGTTGCAGCTGCCACAAGAGTGGCAACAAACTAACTTTTCAATTTGGTGGCACAAAATATGAATGGCAAAATGAGACACAACTTGGCATCCTGCTGTAGAGAGATAGCTGTGCTAGGCGGTGGGCGGTAAGCAGGAGCAACAGGGAAGGGAATGTTTCATGTCCTGCGAAACTGAGTGAGGACGTCAGACAGATTTAATTTAATGCGAGATATGTTCGCTTATTCGTTTCCCATGTGAATGTGCTTAATAAATGAATGAAGGGATAAGTGTTGTTGACACACTCGTAACTGGCTTAGAATACTATGAGTGATCAAATTATATCAACTATTTAGTCAACTAAATTATTATAATACCAAAAGGCAGGGCTCGACTGCAATTGAGACTCGAATTAACACTCGAATGACAGGAATACTGAATCCATTCGCAAAGCAGCCGCAATTAGTTATGTTAACAAACTGAGAGTGCGCAGTGCATGTTGGTATTCAGTTAACAATTTACAGTTTGAGTTTCTATTTGATTGGGATGCGGATTAAATTTGAATGTTTAATGTGTGTTGCATGTTCTTCAAATCAACTCAGCTCAGCTCAACTCAGCTCAGCTCAACCCAACTCAACTCAACTCAGCTCTATTCACTCTCACTTTTCATACGTTTTGGTTGCTTGTCGAGATGTGCTTAACAGATTTCCATTTCATTCATGGTTGAATCGGATGCCGATGCTGCGTGTAGAAAGGCAAAGAACAGTTAGACGCCAAAAACAGCATTCAAAAGAAACAGAAGATTCCAAGAAATTTCTTGAAAACTTGTTGAGCTGCTCATTAGCATATTACAATGAATGACCAATCGCATGTTTTCATTGCTGTAAAAAAGTAGGTGTGTTTGTGCGTGTGTGTGTTGCGTGTGTGTGTCCCAGTGTGTGTGTGTGTGTATCTTTAGTGTTATTCTCACCATTTGCTGCTGCACGAAAAGAAGATGGCAATAAGCAAATGGCCAATATCAAAGTGACTTGCGCGTCAGCTAATAAATAATGCATTATCCAAAAGAAGTGGCAAAATTAAAAAAAAAAAAAAACAGTTTGAACAATAAATGAGTTTCAAATGACGAACACAAAAATATAGGCCCGAAAACAAGCCAAACAAAGTAAAAATACTAATGCAAATAAAAAGAAAACCTAGAAAGAAGAATGGCAAAGATGTAGCACAATTTTTTTTAATGACAATCAACAGTCAGATAAAAAAATCAATTGGCCTATTAAAAAAAAAATGCTTAAACTTTGAATGAATTTCAAATGACAAAGAAGAAAATAAAAATAAATAAAAACGATAACTAAATATGGGCAAAAATTTAACACTATTTTTTTATGACTATCAACAAAAAAAAAATCGAAATAAAAAGTTTACCCAAATATTAAAAATAACTAATAAAATACATGCAATAAAAATAATAAAAAAAAATACTAAAATGAGGATAAATGCACATCAAGTTTGAGACAAATGGTAAGACTAAGAATTGATTTTCTCTGTTCATAAATCTACCAAATGGTCATTCTCCCTCTCTCTCTCTCTCTCTCTCTGTGTGTGTGTCTCTTTTGCTTTCCTTCACTGTCTTAAAGAATAAGAGAGAGAAAGAGAGAGAGAGAGAGAGACACCGACAACTCGTAGATCAAATAAATGTCCAGAAACTTCAACGCGTCACGTTTGCTTTTTAGGGTGTCTCCCAAGCTGAAGAGGCGAAAGATTTGAGGCCAACAAACACACACACACATGCAGGTGTTGCTGCTGCTGTTACTAACTTGCAACTGATGCGACAACAACAAAAACAACAACCACTGGCAAGCTGGCAAGTTGGCATTGCATTTATGGCCAAGTCGCGTGTTTCTTACCTGTCTCTCTAAAAAGTGTCTCTGTGTGTTGTGTGTTGTTTTCGTATTTGTTGTTGTTGTTGTTGTTGTTGCAACTGGCTCGAGGAATTGAGTTTATTGTGCCACTGCGCGGCGTTCTTTGCTTTTTGTTGTTGTTTGCTTGTATTTTTTTTCTTTTTCTTTTTGTCGCATCAGCTTGATTAGAATTCGAAGTAGTTAACGGTGCATTTAATGCGCTCCAAGACGGATCAAATGCATTTAACACCGATCTCTTCTCTCTCTGTGTGTGTGTGTGCGTGTGTGTGTGTGTGCGTGTGTGTGTGGCTCTAATGGGCATTGTTTACTAAACGATTGCGATAGCTTTCGATTTGATTTGATTTAATTCGATTTGAGTTGATTGATATGTGAACTGATTAGGCTCTCAATAATAACCCCCGATTAACCAATAAATCGATAAAAAATCTTTTTTTTTTAATTATGTGCAACTGTATATCCCAACAGACATAGATATAGATACGGTTATAAACAAGGATACAGATACAGATTTAGATATAGACTGTAAAGATTGGAATACAAATTTGTCTGAAACTATTTTAAAACTTGGAAAAAGAAGACATAAAAACTATTATAAATGTATTCGCTGAATTTGTCTAAAATGAGCAGCAGATAAGCTTTGGTTATCTGAGATTATCCGAATCAATAAGAGTACTGCTAAAAAGCGAATATTTCTTCAAGTCATCGCAAAACAAAAATAGCTGTTTAAATAAAAGAACTTTTAAAAAACATAGCATTTCTTTAATTCACCTTAAAAAGCTGCCGAAAACACTCCCTCTCCTTCCCCAGTCTCCCTTTCTATCTCGGTCTCTCTCATATGAAGCTAGGAAGATTTGAAACAGTTTTTCTTCTTAAACTTGTAAATCAATCAATGAGAAAGCCCCGATAGTCCATTTTGTTTCAAGCTCAACAAAGCTTACAATAAAAAATTGAGCTAAAATGGAAAATTTGTAAAAATTGTGAAATCCACACTCCCCAAATTTCCAAATGTTTGAAACCGTCACAGGACAGAAACAAATCTTAGCAGTTTGATTAGTGATCAATTTAATTGTTACATGTTTTAAAAAGATCGGAGACAGTAACTTTTATCCAATATTGTATTTCTCGCTTAAGGCTAAAGTTTTTGACTAAACTTAAGCTTAACTTACCGTTGAAAAGCAAATGTCCTGGTGTTAAACACTCTTTCTATTTGTCTCTTTCTCTCTGCTTGTGCGGCACGTTGGGCTCCTTGAGTATGAATGTATGTGTGTGTGTGTGTGTCTGTGTGTGTGAGTGTGTGTTGTCAACGATTTGTTTGCTTTCTGCGACTAAAGTCGAAAAAGCGAGTGCATAAAATGTACCAGCGATAAAAACAAAAAAAAAAAGAAGTAAATAAAATAAATAAATAACAAAATAACGAAAGAAAAAAAAAACGATCAGAAGAAGCGGCGGCAGCAGAATATGTAAGTACTCCGAAGAAGAAGATGGAGTGAAATCGGTTGAACGAGACTGCAGAACACGTAACGTAAATAAGAACCAGCCAAGCAACCAGCAAAGAGCCTACAACAACAACAACAACGACAGCAGCAACTAACCAGCCAAGCAACTCAGGTGAAATGAAGGGGGGTGGGGGGTGATCAGTGCTGCCAACTTGTAAGTAGCATAAAAAAGCTATTTTTATGTGCCAAAAAAAAGGAGACCATTTAAATGAAATAAACATATATTTAATATATATGTTTAATGTTAATAATTTAAATCCAATAAACAAATATTTAAAATCTATAGTAAACGCTTGGTAAGATTCTTCATCACTTTTTTCTATAATTTTCAAGGACGAGCTATAATTTCAGGAAATCTTCCATTTACCAAGGTTAGATCACTGAAATGGCCAAAGCTATAATCATCAGAATTTGATTATTAAACTTAAAAACGGTTATTCGTAATTCGCTGCCAACAAGAGAAGCTAATTAAAAAAAAAAAGCTAAAATTCCAACTGCCAAAAACGGTAAAAAAAAAAGAGCAGAAATGACTGCACTGATAGGTATGTGTCTTAGGTGGGGTTGTTGGCGGGGGAAGGGGGGATGGTAAATATCATAAAGCATTTTTCACATTGAAAAGTTGATGATGATGCCAACTGATTAGTGATTAGTTGCCATTTGACACATATGTGTGTGTGTTTGTGTGTCGTGTGTGTGTTTAACTGTCCATCTCTTTTGCGTTGTCTCCTTTTTTTCTTTTCTTGTAGTGGCAAACGAAAGCCGAAGAAGAAGGAACAAACACACACAGGTGCATATGCGTGTGCATGCATGTGTGTGTGTGTGTGTGTGTGTGTGTTTGAATGGGAATGTGAATGGCATTGGTTAAATTGTCAATATAAGTAACGAGTGCAAGGAGACGAATTGGATGGGAGACGGAGGCAAAAATCATGACAAGCCACTTTTTGTGGGTCGCGTTCGATGTTCGTTTTTTGATTTGTTTGTGTGTGTGTGTGTGTGTGTAATGATTCAGATGATTATGCCTAATGCTCTTCACAGCTTTTAAAGAATAAAAAAAAAAATAAGAAATGAAAAACTTTGATTTTTTTGGTTTCGATTCTCAGAGAGGTAGAGAGCGAGAAAGAGAGAGCGAGAGAGAAGGCAGACACAGCTTTTGTGCTAATTGGGAAAAATTAGAAAGCATGAAATGTCGAATCCGCTTGGCCCCCCTAAAAACAACAACGCCTATATCCCTCCTCCCCCTTTTTGAGGCTTAATCGGCTATGTGCAGTTGCAACGGTATTTAGCTGCTGCTTCTTCATAATAATCGTTATATTTCGTAAGGTGTCTGATTGGACACCAATTGAGATCCTTGCTGTGCACATTTTTGTTGTTTTCGTTATGGGCACAATCAATTTATGAGTAAAAACAAAAAAAAATGTAAACACAACAAAAAAAAACCTTTTTTATTTATAGTAGTTTTTTTTACTATGCAGTTGTCCGTTTTTTAGTTGCCCGCTCAGGGTTAAATTATGTCTGACAACAACAACAACACTCACTTCACTGCGATCTCCAAGTCTGAATAACGGTAATTGCGAAACGAACAGCAAAAAAAAATATATCTATGTAAGTGTTTTTGTGTTTGTGTGTGTAAAGAATTTAAGACACTCGACAGCACTGGTCACTGGGGGCGAGCACGAGACAAAAACGAGACTCGTTCACGATCCGATGCGGGGATTCGAATTCGAATACGAATACGAAATGCGAAATTCGAACTAGCTGATGCGCCAAGGCGAGCGAAAGACGTGTGAACTCGTCGAGCGACGAACGCGAAATACACGCGAACCAACCAAGATACTTTCTTTGGCCTCGTAATGTAACTGTCGGGAACAGCAACAGCAGTAGTCGCAGCAGCAGCCAGCCAGCAGAAGAAGAAATTCAAGACAACAACGAACACAGAGACAGACGGCAAAATCTTGAGACTGCGACGGCGACTGAGACAGAGGCAGCCGGCTGTGACTATGCTGCGCAGGCGCCTCGTTCTCTCAACGCTATCGCGTCGCGACGCGACGCCAAACTGCACAAATGAGCACAGCACAGGCGGCGACTGCGCCGTCGACAGACCATAGCAACTGGCATTCGCTCACTCGCTCGCACGCACACACACACTCAGACTCCATCGCTCACTCGCTCGCTCGCTCACAGCAGAGGCTCAATTAGCACTTGTTGCTTCACTTTTGCAGTTCAGCTCGATTTGGTTCACAAATAATAACAATAATGCTGAATCATTAAACAACTGGCCTTTCAAATGTAGCTTAAAAGCTCCTGCAGGATCATTTTCAACGGCAGGCGCACTTGAACTTGAACTTAAGGCGATCACCTAATTTGTGGCAACCAGTGTTGCCAGCACGCAAACAATTATCAATGTCTAATTATTTTTAAATTGATTGATAATACATGAATCAAATAAAAAGCCACATATAATTGACTTTGCAACATTGCAACAACTGGATCTGATTCAAAAGAGAACCGAAAACTAGATCATTTGAAATGCGCAAAAATAGCTATTAAATAGCCAAAATGGCAGCACTGCTGCCAAAAGAGTCGGCAATACTTATTGACATCCAATTGTCAAAGCTTATTACCATTTACCGATCCGTTATATTTGTTATACATTTTTGGTTTCTAATTTAGCACACAGCAAATTTGTTTATATAATTACTATCTATATATGTTTTTTATATTTATTAGCACCTGCTTAAAATCAGCTCAATTGGCAACTCTGCTGTCAGCACTTGTCTGCCTGTGTGTGTGTGTGCGTGCTTGATTTAAAGTTGCTGTTGTTGGTGCTTGTTCATTTCTCCTCATTTGCTGTTAAAGTCTGCGATGCAGCCTCTCTTTTGCACACACATACACATACAGAACTGGGCGCATTTCAACGGTAAACATCATGAATGCATTTGGAAAGTGGCTCGTGGTGTTTGCATTTTGCATTTCTTCGCATTCTTTAATGTTGATGTATGTCTGTGTGTGTGTTTATGTGTGTGGGGCTCTTGCTTTGCACAATTGTGCCAGCAACAACAACAACGATGCCAAAGACGGCATTTTCATTTCTCAGAATTGATTGGCCGTCGCGGCTGCTGCTGCGACTGCTGCCAACTTTTATTTCTGTGCTGCACTTTTGTGCTTAAAGCAGCAGCCAACGTTGACGTCGACGTCGCTGCAAGCAGCCACCTGTCGTTGTTTTATGCTGCAGACGCTGCTGAGACGACTTGGCCACAATTTTTTTGTGTTTCTTTTCTGTGTTTCTTTCTCTGTCCGCTGGTCTGTATGTCTGTCTGTGCCTTTTGCCTTTGCGATTCTGATTAAATAACGTTTGACTTGGCGTCGGGCGTCGACGTCAACGTCGTCGTCGTCTGCAACAAAGTCTGCGACTGCGTTTAGGCTTTCGTCGTTGTTTGGCGTCCTCGTCAACTGCCTTGCTTATGCGACACACACACACACACAGGCAAGTAGCCCGTTATGCACCGCTTGATAACAACTATCATTTGTGATGATTTTTTTTTTCGATTCTGCTAAAATTTTAATAGTTGCAATTTTTACAAAAACTTGTATTAGAGATATCACGATAGTCTCCTATGAAATTTATGTCTTTCTTTTTATTCTTTTAAATATATTCAATATATAAAATATTTAACTAATGTTTTTTTTAATAGTGCTTAGCCGATAGATAAAACTCAGATTTGATTTTGATGCTGCTTGTTTTTGGAGAACTTTCAAGTTTCGCAAATATTTATTGCTTGATCGTTATCACAATAAATGTTGCGCATAAACGATGCATCCGTGCGCTTCATTAGCTGTACATGGATACAACAACAACAACGACAACAGTTGTCGTCTCTCTCTCTCTCTCTCTCTCTGCGTGTGTATGTCTTTCTTCATTTCTTCTTCTGTTTGATTCTGTGCCCATTCTCATTCCCATTCCACGCATGCGCAGTCTACTTTTCAATTTGGCATCATCAGCAACAGTTGCTGCTGCTGCTGCTTTTGTTGTTGTTGTCGTTGTCTTTCATTTCTTGCTTGTTTTCAGTTGGCGTGTAAATCTATTAACGTCGCCTCGTTCTATGACTGGCATCGCATCATTGTAATTCCTCAACTCACCTGCTCCGATTGCTGCTCCTGGACAACAGTTTCTGTTGTTGTTGTCAGCTGCCACTTGCTACACTCAGAAAAATTACACCTATTTTTTATATTATAAATATGCTGCTTTTATGATATTTTCCGGCTTCTTCGATTTTTAAATACAAAATAAAAAATTGAGTTTTTAGAATATCCCAAAAAATGCACAAACAAAAAAGTGTTTGAGCTTGTCAGGTACGCCTCATAGAACAACAATAAATGTATTTATATATACATATATATATATATATATATATAGTTGTTCAAAGAGCTCAAATTTCGACCGCTCTTTCCGATTGTTTCTGTATGCTATAAGCTATAGTAAACCGATTCGGACGGACATATGCACTGCCTGCCTACCACAAAAAGAGGTCTTTTACCCTGGCTTTGTTCAGTGTCGAAATTGATTCCGTTGGCATTAGCATGTATTTTGCTCAGTGTATGTTGCACGTTTGCCAGTTTGCCCGTTGCCAGTTTTGCCATTGCGATCGCCTCGTGCCAATTTGCCTAAGTCGACTATTTAACTATTTTTGCCATTTGCCATTTGCCGTTGTTGGTCGGCTGCTCGGCTCTCAGCCACAGTAGTTGTTCAAGTTGATGCTGCCCCATTTGGACGTGCGACTTTTATTTCTGATTTTATTTCACGGCACGTCCTCTTCCAAGTTGTTGTTGTTTGTTGTTTGCTGTTTGTTGTTGTCGTGCTTGTTGCCCAGTTAGCAGTCAGTCAACGTAGACGAGACGCCACCTGCGTCTTCTTTTTGAACAGTACCCCCAACGCTCCTCTCTCTCTTCTCTCTCTCGCACACACACACACACACACTCACACACACACACACACACACACAGAACAACCGACATTACCGCCTAATTTGTGGCCCATTGTGGGTCAACATAGTCGAACCCCAGCATTGTCGGGCAGAGCAGTCTTGGCCATGATTGATGGAACGACGACAGTTGTTGCTGCAGCTTAATTGCCGCGACATTAACAGCCCACAATCCACACACACACACACACACTCTGCATGCAGATGCCACGCCCTCGAGCCATCAATCATGACACCACACAAAAAGGGGCAAGCATGTGGTGCAGTCTATTAACTATAGATTAGATACAGATACAGTTACAGATACACACACAGAAATACAAACAGATACAGATACAGATGCAGATTCAGATACAGATACTTTTGCAGATACAGATACTTTTGCAGATGCAGCTGCGCTTGATCGGAAGATAGTTGGTAGAGTGCTGCACATAAGATAAATCGAAGATAGACTGTAGATAGATGCAAGATAGTCTCAATACAAGCTACTATATAGAAGATAAATAACTGTTAAGATACCTTATAAATGGATGAGATACATACATATATCAATTAGAGATAGATTCAATATTAATGATAGAAAGAGAGAAAATAAATGGAAGATGGAGTAAAGACAAATTGAACTCAAATAACTGTTAAGATAAAGACAGATAGGAAATTAATGGAAGGTCAATGAGAGATAAATGGATGATTGAGAGAAACTAAGTGAAAGACAGATGAAAGACAATAAATACGAGTATATAGATAGATACATATATAAATGATAAATAGAAAAAAGATAACTGAAAGATGGGCTCAATACAAGTGAAAGATAGATAGAACATAAGTAACTGTAAAGTCAAACGAAATAGATAAATGGAAGAGAGAAAATAAATGAAATGTAGACTTAATATAAATGAAAGATATATAGAAAGAAAGATAAGTAAAAATGAATGTTACATAGGACATAAATGGAACATAGATAGAAGATATCTGAATGAAAAATACCACAAACATATCAGATAGATAAAATATAAGTAGAAGATAAATAGATGACACAAAGAAGATAAATCAAGGCATGAAAGACAAAGACAAATAGAAGTTGAAGATCGATATATGACAAAATTATACATATATCTATATACTCCAGCGCTATAACTTTGTCAAAAGTAGGAAGTATAAAAAACTAGGGCTGAGAATAATACCACATTTATAATGATACCACTCCAAAAAGTACTTCCAGGAACGGATCGAAACTTTGCAGAGCCACAACTTGATCAAAAATGATCAGATTTTGAAATGCTTCAGTATTTGAACTCTAGATTAACACTAGGGAAAGGGGGGAACTCAAACATAGATTCAAATTAAAAGGAAAATATAAATAATAATAATAATAATCGACAATATAAATCAGAATTGCATTTTATATATATGTATATATATTTGTGTGTTTATATATATATTTTGTGGCACACCCAAGCAACTGGCCAAGTTGCAGTTGAACTGGGAATGGGACTGGGACTGGGAGATGGCACTGGGAGATGGGATGGCAACTGGGATCTGGCAGTTGTTATTTGGTTATCTGTCTCCAAGCCATATAAGTCAAGTCGAGTCGAGTCGAGTCGAGTCGAGTTGAGTCGAATGATGGTCTGAGGTCCGCTAGCTTGTCGAATGGACAACGTGTGTGTTACGTACTCGTATTTATGATTGGCAGCTGCTGCTGGATCAGACTCAAGCTGCAACTCTGTGGAGACACTGGTGCAGCAACGCTCGGTGTGATGCAGGTTGGCGTTGCAAGCAGCGTTCGTTGTTGTATAAATAAAAGCGTACTTACTGCGATTGCCACATGCGGCAGACTCTGCAGTTGGAATGCGTTTAGTGTGCGACTTACCACCCCCCTCCCCGAACAAACAAACGAACAGAGTAAGCAGGAGAGATAGAGAGAGAGAGAGAGAGAGAGCAACAGAGGCATGAAGAGGACAGCCAATGTGAGGAATGTTAATGCAGCCAGCAGCAGCAGCAACAACAGCAGCAGCAGCAACTATCGACAAATGACAACGTTGACGACGAGCAAAGCAACTGAGCCAATTGACTTGAGTGCTGCACTAGCAGCATACCCTGTAAATACCCACTCGCATACTCTGTTTACATTATATATATATCTATATATCAAATAATTATATGTTTGCCTTCTTGCTGAGCATAGATGTTTTTTCAATTCAATTGTTTTTCGGTTCCGGTTCCGGTTCCGCAACGTAGGTGCAGATTCCCCTATGAATTTGTTGCACTTTTTTTTTATCTTTTTTTCGGTTCCAATATAGTATTACTTGGACTTATAGCAGTTTCTGTAACATGTTCTTCAACATGTTTTGCGTTTTAGTCTTTCATTCTTTATCTTCTATGGTTTCGCAGGGTAGGATCCACTTTATAAAGATGTGTTACTCCTATTATAACTATTATATATATTTTTTATTTTTTTATGGATCGTTTTGAGATTTATAATAAATTGAGTAAAAAATAAATAAAAATATGCAAAAGAATATTGGCAAATTTTGTGTGAAGAACTTTTAATTCTAAAGTTATTCATTTATCATAAATATTACCAATTTCCTCGGCAAGACTACAATTATATTTGATGATAATTCAAATTATGAGAATTCGAAACCGTTACCTAAACCCAAATACAGTTCAGATCGAGAGATTTAATGAGATTTAATTGATAAACAATTGCAATTTTTGAGATAATATTTATTATATATATATATATATATATATATATATATTATGTATTGTTCAGTTTCAATATTGTGGTCTAAGCCATGCGCAGCTATCATTATGCTTAGAGGGTATATAATAGGAACAACAACTGTAGAAATGAGCACAAACATTTACTTAATCCATTTCCAATGCAATTGCTCTCGTTCCCGTTCCCGTTCCCATTCCCCCCTGCTCCGCACCGCTCCAGGCAGCCGTTGACGTTCCCGTTCCGTGTAGAATTCATCTAGTTTTTTTTTTTTTCTTTTTTTTTTTTGCTTTACTTTTATACAAAATTTACAACTACATAGTTAGAGATAGTACGGAGCTACAGTTACTTAGAGCTAATTTCCTGACTGCTGCTGCTGCTGCTGCTGGTGCTGCTGGTGGTGATGCTGATGCTGCTAGACTTGGCCTTGGAAGTGTTGGCCTGATCCGGTAGAAAGTATGCCATCACACTGAGCCCGGCGACCAGGCCAAGCATTGCCCAGAATGTAATGTCGCAGCTGCTGAACAAGAGTCGCCCCAACACATTGGCGCCCACCACAGCGCCCAGACGACCCACCATCATGATGAAGCACATACCCATCGCATTTATCCGCGTCGGATAGAACTCCATGGCCATGGTGCTCACCAGCCCACCACAATTGCCAATGGCCATCGACAGGGTCAGAGCGATGACCACCAAAACAAAATTCTGAAGCCAATGCAACAGGGCCAGACACACAATTACCAACATCATCCAGCCCACTGTACATATATATAGATGTTATTAAATATAATAAGTCTAGGGATCAGGATTATATATCGCACTCACTCAACAGATTCCGTTTGCCAATTATATCGATGGTATAGGCGAATATCAGATACATAACTGTGAAGGCGCAACCAATTATGATCATCATCCGGTACGTATTGATGTCGACTGTTTGGTTGCAGACACCGTCTGTGGCTGTTGCTGATGGTGTGTTGAATCCTTGGAGAACGTAGCAGAGCAATGCGCCCTGACTGCTCAGCTTGCCCAGCTCGTTGAGTATGGTGGGGAACCACATGGAAATGCCCTGGGAAATGCCATAGATGACGAACTGGGCGGTGCAGATGTTTAGCGTGTGGAAGACTCGCGAGCGATGGAACAGCGGCACCGTCTGCTGCCAAACGAGACGCACTGCATCATAGATGCTGTGAACACTGGACAAACTGGCGCCACCGGTTTGTGGCGATAAACGCTTCACGGGATACTCGCCGGCAGATCGTCCCAGATTCTGTTTATAGATTTTGCTCAGCGTTTGTAGCGCCTCCTCCACTTGACCATGGACGAGCTTGTATTTGGGCGTCTCCGGCAGCGCAAAGAGACCCAAGATCGCTACCACCGAAACCGAAACATCCGTAATGATGAACAAACGCCACGAGGAGAACGGCAAACCCAGCAACGAGACCTCAAACTGCAACGGCAGAATGCCAATGGCAACAGCTGAAAGTGGAGCAAGTGAAGCAAGTGGAGATTGCCTAAGATTGGCCACTAAATATCGAACATTTGATTGGGACTTACCCGGTGCGAACACCATGGAGAGGCACATGAAGCAGGAGAGGAGCGTGACGTGGCGGGTTCGAGACCGATTGCCATGGAATTCGCCCAACAAGCTGAACACACACGCCTGTCCGCCGGAGATGAAGAAGCCGGTGAGGAAACGGCACACGATCAGCATCCAAATGTTGACCGAAAAAGCGGACACTATCGAGAAGATCGCACTGAGCGTCATCGCCAGCCGAAGCGTTGCCACCCGGCCCCAAGTGTCCGACAGGAAGCCCATCGCATGCGAGCTAAGGACGACGCCCAGAAAGCCGGCCGAGGCGAGTATGCCCTGCTCCCCCAGCGTTGCGTTCAAATCACACTTGACTATTGGCATGATCAGACTAACGCCCATTATCTCCACCATGACAGCCATGAAGCACAGACCAGAGATCAGCAGCAGCTTCAGGTGAAAGCGGCCAACGCCCACCAACGAAATCGCCTCCTCGAAGCTGTACTCGCGACTCTGTTCGGGCTGGCATTTCTCCACAGTGCCTGCCAAAAGAAATTCACACTTAATACAAATAATAAAATACATTTACTAAAAGTAATTATTACAAGGAATCTTTTGAGCCTTATACGACCAACATATTTCTCTCTTGTAAGTCCAAATCTGGAACCCGATTCAATGGATGAATAATTTTATATATTTATTTTTGTGACGATTGATTTTAGTTGACATTAAATAAATAAATACAAAATTATGTAATCAAAAGGCAGCAGGAAGCATCTCTGATGTACATATACATATATATATACATATATATATATATATATATATATATAGTTACGTAAAAAATAAGGCATATAAATTGCGCGTTGATTTGAAGGGCGATCAAAAGTCGATTGAAGTCAATCAATGTCGGTGGGGATTAGAAATGCACACGCTTCATTTGCATAATTGGAGGTGCTTTAAGTACGGCGACGCCAATTTGGCGCCGTACAGTTAACGGACAACGGTTAACGGTACGCGATGGCTGCGTCTGAGTGCAGCAATCCCCTGCCGGATGATGTGAGTCTGCCCAAGGAGCAGCCACCATCGCCGTTCTTTGAATCGAAAACCTTTCGCCTGATCTCCATCGTTATCTATTTGGGCGGCATCAGCGGACTGGGCATGGCTCTCGCCTTCTACTATCTAATCTTCTTTGATTCCGGCATGCCCGATATACACCTGAAGTTTCCCGTCTCAATTGGCGGACACCCGGTGCAGAAAGTGCACGAGTACCAGTGAGAAGTATGCACAGAAAGAGAAAGAGAGAGAGAGGTAAGTCTGAGCTAAGCTCCCCTAGAACATTCAGCCTACCCCCTGGCATCGACCATGCCTAATTGGATTTACCAATGCACATTGCTTGAAAGCAAGCTCGACTAACAAATACCCTGCACTTTGGGGAATATTTAAAACTGCTAAAAAAAAAAAAAAAAAAAAATCTATCATTCAATATGCATTTTAAGCAGCTATACTTCATCTGGTACCAGTTAAAATTTTCCAAAAGTTCAGACTTAAGCAGATCAAAGTAAAACATCTAACTCAAAATATTCCAAGTCTTTTGATTTAAGAAAATTGTAAAAAAATTTCTGTGATTTGTGGGCAACCCTATTGCAGGACCTGCTTTAGACAGAGTACAGCAAAAGCGCAACAAAAAGAGACAAATTTCGAAGCAAATAAAACCAGGTCAAGTGGCTAAAAGAATGGCGCACGTGATGTGGGCGGTGTGGAAGAGGCCCAAACGGAAGATAGGGCACTGCACAGGCAGTGTGGGGCAGAGTGGCGCAAAATGGTGCAAGTTGGTTCGGGTATGGGCGCATTCTAGGGTATTGAATCTTATTAGCGTGGCGGTCAAGACGCTGTCCGGACAACGATGCAGCGCCCAAAAACCGCTCGGCCAGAAGCAACCGCAAGAATAAAAACAACAGCAACAGCAGCAGCAGCAGCAGCAGCAACAACAACAGCAACAATAATTGCAACAAGAAGTGGCACAAAATACAAATGCATAAGGAAACCGCAAAACAGAGCAAATTGCGGTGGCAAAAGCAGCGGCATTGGTCCGCCGTCATTCAGTACGCCTCCAGAGACGCCGAGCCGTGGAATACCGCAGATTTCTAACGCTTGCCTCGTTTAGCCTCATTTGTTATTGTTATTGTTTGTTTTTGTTGGGTTTGTTGGTTCACTGTGTGTGTGCGCAACAATGATGAGCAACATGGCTGCTGTGGTCAAGGAGGCCAAGGACGAGGAGATTCAAGTGCCCAAATCGGATGACTTCTTCGAATCGAAAACCTTTCGCCTGCTCACCCTTATGCTCTACATGGGCGGTGTCAGCGGCATGGGCCTAACTCTGGCCATGTACTATATGTTCATCTGGGACTCACGGATGCCACCGCTGCCAGTGTTCAAGCATACGCATCCCATTGGCTAGTTAACACTCGCAAGTCAACTCGTGCATCCCATCAACCTTATTTTGGGTGAGTTCTCCGCGTTCTTTGGGCTGCTCATTTTATATATACATATGTACATATATACTTTTGGTATCTGTTCACTTGTGCCAAGTTAGTGGGGTGCCAATTTGGAGGGTGCTCGTGCGGGTAGCGTAGGCTACTTTGAAAGAGAAAGTTCCACATTGGTGGCAAGCTAGAATCGAGGGTTGGTCCAAATGTACCTAAATATGTAAATGCTACTTTCTTCAGATAGATAACGTTTCTTAAATTATATATATAATATTATATGGATATTATATCTAATATTGATAATGCTTATAAGTCGAAAAGAATATATATATAAATACTTATGCCCCACACCTATTCGCAATGCAACAAATGCACATCTTCAGATGGTACATTTTCACGAATTCCTTATGTGTCGAGTGTAGGGTGTTGGGGTGCTTGTGGAGGGTACTGGCGGTGCTGTGCTGGCGGGTCTGTTATAAAAAAGTTGACAGGCACGCACAAAACTAATCCGCTTTAGCATGTCTACGGCTAAATCGCAGAGCAGTACAGCCATAGCGCTGTCTCCCTCTCTCTCTCTCTCTCTCTCTCTCTCTCTCTCTCTCTCTCCTTGGGTATTTTATTTTTATTTTTTTTTTTGGTTGGTGTTTTTTCTATTTATTGGCTTGCGTCAGCCGATTTGACGATCCGATTTTGATTTAATCGACGTAGGCGTCAAAGTAATGAAATCAGTAATCGCTGCGACGCAAACCAAGTTGGGCCAGCTGTCCAGCAGTTGACCAGGACAGAGAGAAACGGCTGAAAATGTCCGCTGAACAGCAGCAGAGTGCAGCGGCCGCCGTTAACTTGGCCAAAATAGTGAACATTATTGGCTCGAATGTGCGCGACGAGGAGCCAGCCGCGAACATTGTCATTGGAAGCTCGCGGAATATTCGTCTGGCCAGCACTGGTATTCCCCGTCGGAGTACCTACTCCTATATACCAAAGTCGCCCCAACTGGAGGAGATTATTTTTGCGGAGCCAACGTTCTCGGAACGTTTTGCCCGCTACTTTGTCATTGTGATCTATTTGTGCGGCTTGTGCAGCCTCGGCTTCATTCTATCCATATATCATTTCTTCGCCTGGGACTCCCGAATGCCGCCAGTCTTCAAAGGACTAAAGAAACCGCCGGCCTTTGGCTAACTGATCTAACTCAGTCTTTGAGCCATTGAGTTGCAAATCGTTGGTAAGATTTCATTCAGACTGCGGAAAAACTGCTCGAATTTGTAAGACCCACTGAAAATGTACCCAGTTTTGTGCAAATATACGTAAGAGGCCGAAGTAAGCAACTCCCAACCCATTAACTATATATATTCTTGATCATGATCAGCAGCAGAGACATAATTTTTAATGTACTGACTTCTAATTGATATAAAATATACATTGACATATTTTTGATCAAGTGTGCAAACTTTATAAAGATCGGATAAGAAAAACCCAAGTTAGAGTTAAAAAAAAGATAGTCGTCAATATGAGAAAAAGCATTTATATATATATATATATATATATATATATATATATATATATCAGCACAGCTGATTGCAGGGTGTATCGCAGTCGAACTCACAACAGCATTCTTAGCTGTTTTTATTTATTTTTTGTAACTGTAATTCAAGTGAGAAAATTTACCTGCATTGTAAGCAATTCAAAAGGTACTTAAATACCCGATCTAGACAAAATGTACAGTGTATTTATCCATCTATAGTTGTCCTTATTTTCTGTCAATTAATGCAAATTAATGGCAAAACCGTACTGCAATTTAATTATGTGTATATAGAGTTGGCATATCAGCATATCTGATGATATGTGGCAAGTTTATGTTTTATTCAAGGTGCCGCAATGCAAGAAAAATTCCTTGAGGGCCATTTGCAAAAAAAGAAAAAAAAACATTGCAGTCTGCTTGCAAAGGGGAACTGGAACTGGGTGTGTACGTACGTTTGTGTGTGTGTGTGTGTATGCGTGTGGCCTACATTTAAGCTAGCCAACATGATGGATGTTTATATGCGCGTTTGTGTGTGCATGTGTGTGTGTAGGTAAATCTTATACAACAAAATCAATGGCCAACATTGCAGTCGCTCTGGGTCCAAGCCGCTGCCCGCTCTCACGCTACACACACACGAACTCTGTCTCTCTCTGTGCTCTCTCTCTGTGTGTGTGTGTGTGTCATATTTTTCAGTTGCATTCGCTTCGTTGTCCTAGTGACCCAGTTGCAGATTATTAACCTCGCAGTCCGATGATGACCGAACGAACGACCGGCCGAACATGCCGAACAACGTTACCCGAATCGAAATAGAAAACAAGTAAAAGTTTTGCACTTGCAGCGAGGACTCGGTGCATAAATACCCTGCAGAAAATGCTAGAAGCATACATATGCCCATCCTTGACAAATGAATCTGATTCAGGAATGTGGTGAAAATGTACCATTTGGAAAAGTACCATTATGTGCCCATATATCCAATGCAAAAATGTAGGTACATGTGATTTTGGTACATTTGTTCCATCTTTTACACTTCTTATGTGATGGCTGTTTACACACACATACATATGCATGCATATACATGCACGTGTTACAATTTATCTAAAGTTTCCTCTTCCTCCCGTTGTATTCGTTTAGAGCCTATAGTTATACCCCAATCGCAACATTTAAGTAAATAGAGTAAAACAACAAAAGCGCTTGGCAGACGAACCTGCGAAGCTGCAGGTGCAGGAGAACAACCAACAGCGAAAGTTTGCCCAAGCAAAGCG
Organism: Drosophila nr. fundita; assembly: GCA_035044245.1. Taxonomy (NCBI): domain Eukaryota; kingdom Metazoa; phylum Arthropoda; class Insecta; order Diptera; family Drosophilidae; genus Drosophila; species Drosophila nr. fundita. Next base: position 53,213 of record JAWNMG010000164.1, read on the forward strand.
CAAAAAGTAAAAACAACAACAACAACAAACTAGTCCATACATATGGGCTTGTATATGTATACATGTTTGTATGTGTATGCGCGTATAAGTATGGATTTGTTTCTTATTTGCATTGCCTTTTGCCTTTTTGCTGTCCTTCGCAACGCCGCCAGCGAAGGTTGCCCGCGCCCATGGTCACCCTAGGCAAAACAGAAAATATCAAGATATACTTGCAAATGCATTTGGAGCATGATTTTATTTGAATTGATTGATGTTCTTATATGTTATATACATATATATTTAACTTTTTTTTTTTAATTTTTGGGCAAAAATCAGGCGCGCATTTCGATTTCCGCGTACAATAAACAGCAATAGCAAACACAATATAAACAAACGCTAAACGCATCACGACGATTGACTCACACCAAGCGTGTTGTCGAGGAGGGGTGGTGGGGGTGTCAGTGGAGTGGGCGTCTCGCTCTTGACACATAAAGCATTGGACAGGCCTCAAGACGTGCCGACGTGCTGCTGCCGCCGCCGCCGCTGCAGTCGCATTCGCAGTCAGAAGCGCGTTGTTTTTGTTTGGAATGCAAATGACGCGTGCCAGCTGCATTTTAATAAACAACAACAGCAAGCAGACGCCGACGCTGGCGCCTCATATTTTGTGCATGCATGCATGTATGTGTGTGTGTGTATGAAAATGAGCAAGGCAAAGCAGCAAGCAAACAGGCATTTTATGAATGAAATTATATTCATATGTGGGAAAAAACGCCGAAAAAAAGAACAGCATTAGAGCAGCAGCAGCAGCAGAATATAGAGCGAGAGGATCGGCATACGGCGACGAGTCGCGCCTTCGGGCGTGGGCACGAAGGCTAAGCCACGCGAACAGTTGGCGACACGAAGTGTGATGCTCTAAAGCCGATTATACTCCTGCTGCATTGGCAGCGACAGCAGCTAACAGCAGAGCAGCGGCAGCGACGTCAGGCTCTGCTTTTTGGCTGTGGCTTTTTTTTCCTCATGTTCTGGGTCGTCATTTGGCTTGCATTCGCTCGACGCGTCGGTTGGCAGCAGCAGCACCACTTTTTTTTTATAATCCATTGTACAGTAAAACTTTGTAAACTGTTAACCTCAAGCGCAACGCGACGCGTTCAAACAATAACAATAAAAACAACAACCACTACAAAAGAAGATTGCATTTACTAATAACTAGACTAACAAATTTTGCACTGCCCACATATCAAAAATAGATAAATAAAATTTCTTATAAATATTTATATATGTATATATATAAATAAAAAGGAAAGTGCAAAGAAAAATAAAAAAAATGCAGCACAAACAAATCTAAACCAAATATTATATTGAAAGCCAAACAAATAAAATCAAAGCAAGAGAATTAAACAATAAACAAAAAAACAAAACCAAAGACAAAAACGAAAATGAATTCGAAAAGCAATTCGCTTGAGGAGAAAGTGAAATTGCCGCCGACGGAGACAATAAGCCGCTGCTATCAGCCGCAGCAGAGCAATCGTAAGGTCATCCGCATTCTAACGGTAGCCGTTTACGTCCTATGCGTTTCCCTTGCTGCCATTATGCTATCGCTATACTATATATTCATATGGGATCCAACCATACGTCCCTTTGTCACCAAGGCCAATCAGTGCGGTAAGTTAAATGAAAAACAAATTTATATATATATTATATATATATTTAGATATACATAATATATATGAACTTATTTAGTGGCTGGAACGGGGGTAAGAGCGTGCTTTTAGGGATGGATAATTTTACGGCTTTTAGTTGTGGTCAACTGTGGGTCTAATTTAAATTGGAGCACAGAGCACTTTCCACTGGGCTAACAACTAAATTGCATCTAAGCCAAAACCACATAACACCCAAGCCCCGAACCCAAGCACCCCCAACAACCAACCCTGCAGCACCCACAAACTAACTGCTCGGAACGCTGTCGTTACGTGTGTTGTTGTTCTGTCGGAAGGGCGTGAAAGTGCTGCTTCTTCTTGCTTCTTGTTGCTGTTGCTGGCGCATTTTTCTTTTTTTTTTTTCCATTTTACTAAATCAACTCGAAATTTGGGTCAACGGGCTATCTCCTGCACACACCCACACCCACACACACACACACACAAACACAAACGCACACGCACGCATGCAGTCATTTCGTTGGGGTTCAATAAACGCATTGTCACCAGCCATGAAATTGGTTTCGATATGAGATACTCTGCTATTATTATTACGACGACTATGATTATTATTACAATTGTTGACTTTTATTGCAGATAAAATTGTGATACCCGAAAAGATTGCCATACGCCTAATAAACTCATCGGAAGTCAGCGCCGAGCAGTTCTACAAGCACATACTCGAACAGTACCGCATCCTCAACCGTTTGCAGCTGCAACGCCAGCAGTTCCTTGCGAAGCAACACCTACAGCTCCAGCAGCTGGAGGCGAGCAATCGTTTCCAGGAGGTATTTGCCACCGCAACCATAATACAGGCGCATCCACATTCACGCGAACCCACGCTCAAGAAACCAACAGCACCACACAATTTCAATTCGAACAATACCGGCAGCGGTTCAGGCACCTATCGCTTGGAGCAGCAATTGTCACCATCGAATGTGGTGCCGCTGGTGCTGGACACATCGCCCCCATCGTCCGATGGACTGATGCATCCAAAGCGAAAGATTCATCGCGGTCACTACAAGCACCATCGAGCGCGACCCGGTAGTGCTGCTGTCCAAAGAAAGCAGCTACCAGCGGAGCGCAGTACCGCATTACCGAGCAGCTACCAAGCAGCGTCCGAGCAACCAACGGCGCCAGCAGCAGCAGCAGCCCCACACGGCTATATGGACACACCACTCAATCAAGCAGCTGGCACCATAGTGCAGCAACCGCTGCAACTATACACCTCCATGCCCATACCGCTAATACTCAGTCCGAGCAACAGCGAGAAGCGACCCTCGCATCACACACACACTCATTCCCATGGCGATCGCCGGGGTGGTGCTGGTGGTGGTGGTGGTGTTGGTGGTGCTCAGGCTCGTCGTCGCACCACCACGGCTAGCGTCTCTGGCTACGATGCCCAGACATATCTCAATCCGTTCCTCACCGGCGAACTAATCTTCGAGAAGTAAGCGGCGACAATTGGTTGCAAATGTTTTTTCCCCATTTTGTACACACAAAACCAAGAAACCAAAACGCTCGAAACGTTGAATAGCTGAATAGTTGTTGGCCAAAAGCCAGACAGTTTACTTTAAGGTCGCCAAATCTGACGACTCTAACTCTGTCATCATATCCACAAGTACTACTTCTACCATAATCCCCAAGAGAAACTTGCACACGGCAATTGCATCACATATATGCGAGTATATATCAGAGATGTATGTATGAATGCCGGATTCCACTGTGCTCACCACCCACATAGCGACAGAATCTTCTAAAATATTATATATATATATATATATATATATATATATATATATAGTTCCTTGTGAAGTTCATGTTTGTCCCTGGTAGAGATCTTCAAGCGGCAGCAGCATTCTTTAGTCGAATTTTCCAAAGTACCTTGTAAATTCCACGAATTGAACGTTATTCGCTCATGTTCCTGCTAAAGTTAATGTTACCTGAAATTTTGGTTAAATTTCGTTTTAGTACTTTAACATATACATATGTTTCCTGCAAAAATGTTTTCTTAGCTTCCTGCTAAAGTTCATGTTAGCTGACATTAGGGTAAACTTGGCTTAGTTATTTTAACAAATTTGCTTACACTGTTTTCTTAGCTGCCTGCTAAAGTTCCCATTGGCTGACAATTGGGTGAACTTCATTTTAGTATTTTAACAAATAATTTTCAATTGTTTGCTCAGCTTCCTGCTAAAGTTAATGTTAACTAATTTTTCGAGAAAATTCGCTTTGTTATTTAACAACTACGTAAACAGTTAAAGTGTTTTCTTAGCTTTCGGCTAAGGTTCATGTTAGCTGACATTAGGATAAACTTGGTTACGTTATTTTATGATTTTTTGCTCCACTTCGTGGTGTACTTCATGTTAGTTGACAGTAAAAACATTAATAATAATCGAAACGATGCCCAATGGAATCCGGCCATTAGTTATGTATAAGTAGCAGTATATATATCTGAGCTATCGATCTGATCAATCTTGTGCTCAAATCAATGCTGAAATCAATTGGCATCTCTGATAAGTACAATATAAACGATGAAATGCAAAATTTAAAAAATAAAACACACACACTCACACACATATGAACAACTATCAACACCTCCAATACATACCTATATCTCAAAAAAAAGAATGAAAAAAAAAAACTATATAGAGGGGCAATACTTAAAACAGTTTTTTCCGACAAACCCAAGTAGACTCACAGCAAATAGAATTCTAAAGCAGAGAAACACACGGCGAACGCAATTACTCAATAATAGATGATAATTATTATATACGTATATATACATATATATATATATACACGGTTACATGGAAGACATTTATAGTTATTGGTACTTGTATACAAAAGATGTACCTAGACGGGACCCACTCCAAAAACAAAATCAAAAAGAAAATAAAAACAAAAAACATTTATATAGAGCGTCACTCACTGCGGCAAGAATGCAACAACACCCCACCTAGGACACTGCTTTAAGGCAGCTAGCGAATGCTACACCAACTACAATAACTAGTTAACTTTAGTAATATCCAAAAAAAAAAAAAAAATGAAATAATATCACACACACACACACACACACCTACATACAATACACATATATAAATCACGATAAATCACGGCATCGGCATGAAGGAAGAGATCGGAGCGGGTTCAGCTTTGGCAAATATTTGCATGCATATAATTCATAGATGGTTCCACATAGATTGATATCGATTTATATATACATATATAAATATATATATATATATGGTATTTGTATATAGCATGTAAGTCAAAGTGCACAGCACTCAATAATTGCAAACACATACATATATATACATATATATATTATAGAAAATATACGTATACATTATATATACATATATATATACATTTGTGCTGAGTTTCATGATCGAAACAAAACTATATATGGAAATTTGTAATACTCGTTAGCAAATATACATACATAAATACACACACACACACTCACATATATATATATATATATATATAGTATATATATATATATATATATATATATATGTAAATATATATATATATATATATATTTATCGATAAGTAGTACAACAAATCGAATGAATTTTCAATCTATCCTGCTCTCTTAAAAGTATTCTATATACACTACAATACATTTCTATATATCGAAATGGAATTCAGAGCATTCCAAAAATATACAACTATAAAAAAACTACTAAAAAAAAGTTAACTTTCTGTTTTCCACTAGAAATTCAAATTCATAGACAACTAACACAAAAAAAAAAACAAAAAAAAAACAACTTAAGCGAAACCAAGTAAAAACTTGGAAAAATATCAGAATCTGCTAGATTCAAAATGCAGACGAAAATTGTTAATACAGTGCTCGCTCGAAGAGACGAATATTTGACGGGACTACTCATTTATATTACAAATAATTGAATGGAATGGAATTGACGACAAGTCTCTTATATTTTCAAATAAATAACGTAAAACTAATGCTCAAAAATAAGAATTTCCAAAAAACAAACAACTTTCGAAATTACGAGCGATCACTTTAAAATAAAAATGTGCAATTTTGAAATTGTATAAAACCAATTTTTTTTTTTTGTTATATTATTATGACTATTCATATTTAATATTATAATCGATGTATTCCATTACATGACTAGTTTCTTCTATTTTTACGTGACTCATAAGGGAATCACGAATATATATATATATATATATCATTAATCAGAATTTTGATTTCTCATGAAAATCTTATTTCGTAAGTAACAATTGCATGTGAGTTTCAAGGAAAACACAAAAAACAAAAATATATCAAGAAAAACTATCCCTTATATGGCATACATAATCCTACATAGTAAGCAAATCTGCAAAAAGGCAACTCTAACAAAATTTGAACAACTAAATCCCTATATCATGTCTAAACCACTCTAAAACACGCATCTTAAGCATGAGAATTGAGTTGACAAAATATATAATTAAGATATATATATATATTATACAGATATATATAAACTATATGGCTTAATGGCATAGAATTGTATCCTGTAACTGTGTTTGTATCTGATGGCCATAAAATACACATACACTCACTCAAACACACACACACACACACACACAAACACATGCATATGTGTGTGTGTATATGTACTTAGATGAAAAGTCATTTTGGCAATAATAAAGCATAGAACAAAGTTAAAAACAACAAAAACCAAAGATTACTTTAATTGCACCTCAAACTAGAAGATGATTTGGAAGAAGTTACGGGTTGCGATGCTAACTAATCCGATTTCAACTATAAACCCAATATTACGAATATCTTGATGAGGTGGAATAATACGCACCAAGAATCAAGTCCTATGAAATATGCGATTCGAATCCCTTACAAATATTTCTATGGATATTTAGCCTGAAAGACTTAACTCATTTTGAATACTCCTCTGATTATTGGGTATAAGCTTAACTTTCTCACACATGGACACAACTTTTTACTTTCCAGACAACAAAATTATTTTTGGCAATATGCTAAGAAAATATATTTATCACAATATATATATATATATATATATATATATAAAGTCACGTTGAACTGTCCAATTAATTTCATTTGTCTCTCAGAATTGGTAGTCGAATCGGAACCTTATTTTTACCGACTGAAATCGGAATTGGAATCAGAGCTTAATTTAATATATATCTGCAAATTATTTCTGTTTGCGTTAAGCGGTTTAATCGATTTAATAGCTCACTTAAACATATATAATTTTCAGATATCACTTTATGTATTATTTTCTAAGAATTTGAAGAACTTCAAAGTTCACTCACCGAACTTGCGCTCGCAATCTATCACATATCCCAGATTATCCATGGAACTTTTGTGTGGATTAACATAGGCAAACACAAAAAAAAAATATATATATATATATATACAGATATATACAACACGCACTGCAATTCGAAATGGTATCCTTCTTTTCAGTTATATATTATATATTATATGTATAAGTATGCGCGTGGGTATAGTTAAAGTCCAAGAAGTTTGCTGCGAATATTGTCGCTGCCAAATGTCGACTGGCAGTATTAGAGCACCCAACACGGCAATTTAAGCATATTTATCTTTCGGCTAATGCTCTGCTCGACAATCTACCATAGTCTGATGGGCCAATTCTAAATGGGTTCTGTAAACGAATGAATAAACAGAGAGTATATTCAAACTCATAAAACCTATCAAAAACATTGCTCGGCTTACAAATTCTCCTCGATTAAAAATTGAAATTTGAGCACATTTCCTTTACGTACTCTTACTTATATATATTCCCATATTCCGATGATATTTGATAAACACTGGAAAGATTTAACAAAATGTTCAATTTTAAGTGATAATATTTAAATCACTGTCAACCTTCATGGTAAAGTTGAATAGAATCGAACGGTCCCATTTGAACGACAGTTTATGAAACTTTGCTTATAAATCTGCGCTGTCACATCTCAATATTTATGAAGTTTTCAAGACATAAAGATGATAATAAAATAGATACATAGCAACAAAATTGAGGCATTATCTTTTCAAATTCGAATAAATAAAAGGATTTTTATGCGATCGTTATGAAAGTATGTGTAAGTATATCTGAACAATTCTATATTTTATTGCTATCGATTCGATTTGTATCGATATCGACTCGGCTGTTGATGCTGATCAGGAATATATTTACTTCATCGGATTATACATATGCTTCCTTCTGTCGGATGGAGATCACTTCGGGGTATATCACAAAGAATGGAGACTTGTTGCACAACTCGATCATACCCACTCATAAGGTACAGGGTACCTTGGAAATCCAATTGTCACACATATGACGCTATAGCTACGATATGATGCTACAGCAATCGTGGGTTAACTGACCAATAAAACTGATATAATCGTGATACCGTGCTAAGAGTGGCAGCTCTCTCGCCAATTTTGTGCAAGTCAGCGTCTCACTTTTCTAGGGTTATATTGATGGGACATATACAGTTATACAGAATATGCATAAATAAATATGGAATTGCTTTTATTATTTACTTTGTTGTTGTTGTTAATAAAATAGTACAAAAAAAAAACAAAAACAAAAACTGCTGTTTCTGGAGGTGCTTTCAAGGTCGACTTTGGTCCGTTTCTGTTCGTGGAGTGACTTGGCAAATAATTCAAATATATCTCGTAACGGTAGAAGTTTACATAGATGAGTATTTTTATTAACAATAATCGATCAATTCGCAGTTATATTTGATCTTATATGTAATACTTTACAGTAATAATATATTTCATGATCCAGCAGGGTGTAGGAACCACAAAGAACAAAATCAGTTATTCTTTCTTATATCTTGCTCAATTTATATCATAATTATTTCGTTTCATAAGCTTTATATAAATGTTTTGCAAACTATTTAAGTTTCATTTGTTCTCTTTATTGGAATTATATAGTCAGAGCCATATTTGAATGTCATTCATAAAACCGAGAACAGCGATAAGTATCAGCGATATTTGAATGATTGAAAAGTAACAAAATGAAAAGCTTGGCTTTATTTAAGGAATTTTTTCACTTCAAGCAATATTAAAACCAAAGAGAATTACATCAAGAGAAAAGCAATTAAATTTCCAGATATATAAATGTGATATAAACTCAAGCTCATGAGTATTGAATATGTATAACTTAGTATTATAATTTCAGCTTATACTTAAAATTATATACATACATACACACATACACATATATGTATGTATTGTCATTCGATAGTTGTAACAGTTTCCAAATACTGCTTTAAATTCGAATTTAAAAATCAAAATATGATTATAACATTTCATCATAATGATTGCTCAGTTAAATACGGCACATATCTTTGGGTGGTATATATAAATACAAATATATATATATTTATTTGTAAATGTCCAATTTAAAATAAGAGTAACCAAAATATGTACTTTAATGGTATGTATTGTTTGGCAAGAAACCATCTTGAAAGAAAGTTATAAACGTGCTTATATCAATAAAAGAAGATGACGTCAAACCCATATAAAAATTTAAAACCCAAAAAAACAAATCATTTAAATGACTCAGCATTTATCTCATAGCGATTTCAAAGGTCTCGACTCACACTTGATTTCTCTCCCTCTCTCTCTCTCTCTCTGTCTCATTTGCTGTGTGTGCTCTTCTTATCTAGGGGCCGTTGCTATCTATTTGTATGTTTCTGGATTAAGGTTTACAAATCTGTCTCTGATGACTAGAAAAAAAGCCGAAGTAGCTATGAAAACTTGGCTCACAGTATTTACACGAAACCCGAGTAAGTAGAATAGTTGGCAATTACTAAGTATATACAGAGATATACACAAACACATGCACACATATATATATATATATGTATATAAATAAGTATTTGTTGTTCAAGATTTATCTTCTAGTAAGTTGGAAACAGGTTTACACAGTTGTTTGGCATTATCTTAAATACGCACAGTCACAATACAAATGTACGAAATATTTCCATTTGCTTAACGGAAGAGAACCGTAAAAAAGAAAAAACTTAAGCTATCAAAATCAACCGCTGCAAAATGACATTAGATAAGAAAATTATAAATGTCTTGCTTTGGGTTTTATATGAGTTAAAACTCGCCTTGTTTTCTATACAAATCAACGTTTATTAGAAACAAAATTTCTTTTCCATAATTACAATGTTCATTGAACCGTAAACATGTCTTTTAAAAGGCAAATTGCACATACATAATCAAGTAAATGGCCTTTTCGCAATTGTTATTGCTTTAGTTAAAATTGAATCGAAACAAAAATAATAAATTTAAAATACACAAATACACAATCATAAAAATAATAATATTAATAATAATCGTAAAGACAAAAACAGTAAATATTTCAGAATTAAAAGTCCTATATATATAGAATATATACGAACAGTGTAGATAATGCTTAGGCTGGGAATTGTACAGCACAGCGGTATCTGTGTGCAACTACCTCAGAGTCGAGGTGCTGCGCTTTAGATGAATGCAAATACATTTAGAGTTGTATGGAGGACATATCAAGTATAGCTAGATGCGAGCACAAAAACTGCGTGAATACGACTAGGATGAACCAGGAGCGGAGCTGGAGAGAACTGGTGTGTGTTAAACGAATTGTACTCGCACTCTACAAGGGGGTTTACATGGATTGTGTGGGGGTGGGGGGAGTATAGACTTTTGACTGGGATCAGCTTAAAATTGAAATGGGGGCGTGTCGCGACAGGTGTGCGAACCCATTGGTGTTATAACCACATGCAGGGAGAGCGTATTCTGCTTATTGCCCGTCAGATGTGGACTCAATGAGCGTGATGTAAGCTCCTCGTACGGCAACAGATTATCCAAATTGATGACACGCGCCACCTCCGAAAAGTATTCCGACCGCTCCACCACAGTCCGGATATGGGCAATCTTGTTCTGTTCACCAACAATGAGCACAGCAATCTGAAATATGCACATTTACCAATTATATATATGCATATATATATTTATATCTATATTTAAATGGTATTGTATAGGGTACCTTAAAACGTTCCTCGCCAATATTCTGGTGCTTGCATGTGACTCGCAGTCGCACCGTGTTCAGTGAGCAGCCGGGCACATCCTCACCACATACCATTTTTGCCCTATTATATCTGACGCCGCGCGGAAAGAATTCAATTTCCCAAGTCATGCACGAGTCTGCAAAAAGGATGTTTTTAATTTTGAATCGAGTGATATATAATGCTACTGTATTCTTATATATGAAGAGGTTCTAGCACAATGATTTCTAGTTATTTGTATTATTATGAAGTCTCTCTATTTGACTTTGATTTACATCACTCATTTAAATATAATAATTAATCAAGTTATAAATGCTTTAGTCGAGAGAGCTCGACCCTCTGGCTCAATAATCTGTGTTAATTACGTGTTAATGAAGACTATGTCTCCTTCGGAAATCGATTTATATTGGTACAGGTCGGAACAGGGACATTTATCGATACAGTTTAACAAATTTGATTTGTAAGAACTTATTGCAAAATGTGAGAGTCATTGAGAAACCATTTGGCTGTTGATGCTGATCAGGAATATTTACAAATATTATATTACACAACCTTATCCATATTTTATTATATTAAACTAAAAAAAAAAACTAATCGATTGCTGCTATGCAAGCTCTACCTACATCATATAAGATATAGTAGTACTAAGGGTAATAATAGTTAATAATATATTGCTCCGTTTCCGGCATAAATAAATATATATATTAGATAGATGGATTGGGGCACTCACCATCTTCAGTCTCGGCGATGTGACGTTGGGAAAAGAAGCAGGTGACATAGTTCTTATAGTGCTCGATCTCATCGAAATTGTGGACATCGATGCGGACACTCCACGTGTCGTTCCAGTAGAGACGCGGAGTGAACTGCAGCTCACCGCATTCGGTTTTGCGCACCTCTCGCACCCGATCCTCCTGCCCCGACTGATAGCTCATGCCGATGGCAATCCGTTCGACGAGGAACTCCTTGTGGTATTCGACCAGTGGGACAATTAGCAGATGCGACAATTCGCGTGGCGTCATCATGCCAAATCGTATATGCATGACAGTCTGCTCGATAAGCTCCATGAAGGTGTTGGCCCGCTTCTCGACACTGAGGCCGGGCATCGCTTCGATGAGGTCGCGACGATGGAGCAACCAGGTCTGCAAGATCGTAAACAATTTGTACTCGCTGGTAATGACAATGTCATTCTGTTGGAGGAGCAACTGTAGTATGGCTGGATCCATATCGACGAAATCCTTCGATTCGGCGACCATTTCCAGATTCCATTTGAGGAAACGCTTAAGCGTCTCGGTGAGATCATTATGCGTGGGCGTAAACGATAGAGTATACTGTAGCCAGGATACCAGATAGCCACTGGTTGCCGCCTTTGCGACATTCTTATTCATATATCCGACGCACAGTTCGATGAGATCCCGCACATTATATTTGTCGGACAGCGCCAGCATCGGCATCACCGTCTGCAGCGTAACCTCAATATGACCCACATACAAATATTTGATGAACTGTGGAAAGACGGCCGAGCAGCAGGCCTCCTCGTGCAGCTCAATGACATCCTTGCTGCACTCGTTCCACTCCCGATTCATGAGCATCACTTGAAAGACATCGCTACTCGCGCACAGTATTACCCGATGTGCCGGATACTCCCTGCCATCCACCAGCAGCACAATGTCCGACATCAATTGCTCCGCATACACGGTCGCCATCTTATTTAGCACGCTGTTCGCATCAATCATCTGAAGCATAGGAGCATTAATATAAAGCGTAGGAGGGTGTGGGGCTGGCCAAAGGGGGCGGAATTCTCTTTACTTACTGTGCTAGCGCCGTCCTGTGCCTCATCTGTTTCCAAGCACTTGCGCCGCTTTGCATCCTGATCATCATTGAGATTGGTGCCGCCAATTTCGTTGCCGCCATTTGTGGAACCAGATGCTGCGGCCGCCGTTGCTGAGCCAGCCTCGCCAGTTGCTTGGGCAGCAGGCCCATTGGAGCCCGCAGGTGTAGCAGCACCAGCACCAGCAGCAGCAGCAGCTGCACCACCAACAGCACCACTTACACCAGCTACAGCAGCAGCAGCACCAGCACTTCCACCAGCAGCACCGCTGCCACCTGCACCGCCAGAGGCCGCAGCGCCTCTGCTATTTGCGTTCATACAAAAACTTTGCGAGCGATTTATACACTCTCTGTCTCTGTCACACTGTCACCTGTGTGCAGCTGGAGCAGCAACAGCAGCAGCAGAAGCGACAACGTTAATAGTATAATCAAATTAAAAACTGAACTCACACTCAGAAATCGATCGATGTGGTTGTACTGGCAGCACTGGCTGGACTACTACGTCTACAGCATCTGTTGTGCACGAGCCGTGGGAAAGGACATGCCCAGTTGCTTTAACATGCAATTTTGCAGCGCGTTGGAAAACAACAAATTGCGTTTGTGGATGAGTGTGACCGTAATGCGGCAACGAGAAAAATACCAAGAAGGCGCAGAGCTGCTTTCAAAAATACCAACAATTAATACCGATTAATACTGGCACATTTAAGCTAAGTAATGGTTAACATTACTTTGAATGTTAATCGCAAAATAAAAATAAAAATAATAATAACAACAATCAGTTCACGATTCCAAAATTGTCTTTATTGGTTACTTCAAAGGATAAATTCATTTACAAGAATTTTATTTAAAACAAAAACTAAAAAGAGTTGTTCAATGTTGGAAAGTGGAAAGTTGAGATCAAACATGCCAGATATCTCTACTTGTTGTACATAAATAGACTATATATAAATTCAAATGTTTCTACAACACATAATATCTCATATCGAACTAGATATTTGGCACATGTGAAACAAAACTTAAGAGCAAGTTAACAAACAAAGTAATGCAGCTAAAAGGACAACACGAGCAATTAACTAAATTGCATTATTGAATTACTTAAAATACAATTGACTGTTTTTTTTCTGTCATTTTCATTATTCTTTTCATTTTTTTCTCACTTTTTCTTTTTGGTTATATATGTAAATGGATGCCTATTCGTAACAAAAGAAAAGGTGCAAAAAAAGGCACGACTCTATCAAAGGATGCCCTCATAGAGGCTTACAGAAATTGGATGACTTTGGCGCGATGATGACAATCGTTAATGTTATTGTTTATGTTTTTGTTGTTGCTGTTGCTATTGTTAACTTCAGGTTGGGAATTAGAGCTCATCGTGTCCAATGAATTTCTTGATATAGGCCTGCAGTTCGGGCAGAGATCGGCTACCCTCGTACTCATTCTGCCGCTTGCCATTCTTGTAGAGGAAGAGCGTCGGATAGCCCTCGACCTGTTGATCGATGCAGACCTGTTTGTTGTCCGGCGATGTGCAATCGACTTTGGCCACAGATATGCCAGCATCGCCGGCCAGCGCCTCCGTTGCCAACTGCTCCCAGGTGGGCTGCAATTTTTGGCAGTGTCCACACCATGGTGCATAGAACTTCACAAAGGCGATGCCATCGGCGGTTGCCTTTTCGAATTCATCTTTGCCATTTAGTTGGAGTACGGTTTGTTTTTTGGTCGCGTCCAGTGCATCTTTGGTGGCGTCGTTTACTTCGTTGCTGCCGCTGGGGGCACCAATCATTTTTGCCACATAGGTTTTCAGTGTGGACAGGTCACGGGCGCCAGCATATTTCTCAATCTTTTTGCCATCCTCGATCCAGAGCAGCGTCGGATAGCCCTTCACCTCGAAATCCTGACAGATGCTTCGATATTGAGTGCAATCGATTTTTGATATCGTTGCCGCTGGCTCCTTAATCAGCGCCTTGGCCAGCTCCTCCCACGTGGGCGCCAGATGCTGTCGATTCAATGATGATACATTAAATTTAGATCGGGATTTATATGGAGGAGTTAACACTACCTGACAGTGACTACACCAGGGTGCAAAGAATTTCACAAAATGATTGCCACTCGAGACGTGCTTGGCGAACGTATCCTCGGTGAGCTCAACGACCTTGCCCAAATTCGGATTCTGTTCATCCTTCAACTGTTCACCGCTCAGATCATCGGATGCGGGCGTATTTAGTTCCTGATTGATGAAATCGGTAATTGCTGGCAAGTCCCGGGTACCTTTGAATCGCACCGATTCCGGATCGCCCAGTTTGAAGAGTCGCAACGTTGGATAGCCAGTCACCTGATGATCGGCGCACAGGGTCTGATGCTTTGTGCAGTCCACCTTAGCAATCTTCACCTTGGGCTCATCGATATTCATGATCTCAGCCAGCTGCTCCCACAATGGATGTAGACGCTTGCAATGGCCACACCTGCGTGAAAGACAGATGTTAATTATGCTTATAGAAGTGTCTTATAAATATTGCTTATCTTTTAATATCAATTTAATTTGAAATTTTATTCTTGATTTAATGTAATATATTTTTGTGTTTAGTTTACGTCAACTATATAAATAAATAGTCTAATCATGTAAAGTATTTGAATGAAGTCTATAAGCTGATTAAATCAACTTATCCTATATCTGATAAGAACTGCTTAAAAACTACGACTTAGGAAGTGGATATATAGTCACACTATGAACGAACCCAACCAACTACACGAGTAGCGCAGAGCTCTTGATAAGAAATCGTAGAACAAAAGCGATTCACAATAGAAGTGAAATTTAATGAAATCAGTCGTCTTGGGGATCATCAACTTGTTTCGGGTGTATTGCCCCAAAGCGTGATATACATATATAATGATAATACTATATGTATGTATTGTGTGTGTGATGATGATGATGTGTAGATAACTGATTAGAACCGACCGCTTAACTAAGTATTAGTGCGTAATTAAAGTGTGTCAATCAATGGCAGTTCTATGACTTTTACCCCAGTGGAACCGAAACACAAAGCCCCTTTTGACCATTTCAAGCCCATTATCGCGGTACGTGTTCAAAATGCAACAAAAGCAACAAAATATACATATAATATTACACTTGTTTAAATGTGCTCAAATAGGACAATGTACTCAAAATGGTAATATGTGTGTTATAAAAAGAAAATATGTTTTTCTAGTATACTTTTTTTTCGTCTTTTTTTTGGTATGTTTGCCAACACATGTTTAAACATATGTACACAGGCATGTTAATGTGTGTGTGAGCCTGTGTTTGCACAGATGTTTTTTTTTATATTAACATTGCGTGGCTGCGCTTGTATGCAAGCACGTGTGTGTGTGTGTTTCTGGAACTTTATTCATTTGCCGGCACTGTTCCCAATAGCAAATATAACTGGCAAATTGTAAAAAAAAAAAAACAACAAAGAAATTGACACTTTTAATATTGCTTACCATGGCGCAAAAAACTTAACAAAGACATTGCCGGCACCGATAACCTCATCGAATGTTTCCGGGTCCAATTCGATGGCGAATTGCTTCTGATCTGTTTGCTTTTGCTCCTCGTCGGCTCTGGCCAAATATGGCGAAATGCTTAACGCACAGGCGGCGCACAGCAGCGGAACAATTGATTTAAATAACATTTTGGACTGCGCTTAAAACTGATTGACTGCCGTTGCCGTTGCCGTTGCCCGTCTTAAATACGCCACAATGAAATATGTTAGCTGGCCGGCAGTGTGACCAAACTGAGTGTGACACAGCAAATACAACGGCGTGCGGGTATCGATGCTTCATCACGATATCGATACTGAGTATATATTTTTCATTTTTCTTCGTTCTTTTAAGTTGATGTGTGTCTTTAATTAATTGGGCAATTGCTGCCCGCCGCTGTTTTGATCATATTTTAGAAATTAGTAACTTTAGTAAATGTCACTAATAAAATAAATATAAATATTATATCGTTAATATTTAAAAACAATTCAGTGCTTCAGAGCGGTGTCTTTTTCATAAATCAGCGATTTCACGGAATATTACATGCATCGCCTTAGTTCCAAGCTGAGTGTCTTCCTCAGCGACAACCTTAGCAGCCAACAAAGCTGTGTTGGGGAAAGCTTCATCGCTTTCATCCGGCTTCACCACCATGGAGACGGTGGAGACGCGTCCCCCTGAGGACCCAACTACAGCTGCACCTGCGCAGGATTTAAGTTCATATGTATTGGTTTTTAATTAAATAATAATAAAATAAAAACAACAAATTAAAAGCAGTTAAGATTATGTTTAAAAAAATCTTTCTTATTCATCTTAAAAGTATGCTTTATAGATTTCATTGCTTTTCGACTAGTTGGTGGCTATAAATTTTTACAAATAAAATTATGAGAAATATGTACAATTTAAGATAATGCTGAAACCCCAAATTAAGCGCAACTTCAATTAATTTATTTACATTTATTCCAATATGCTTTTTTAAAATAATTTGAAAGGGTTTCCTCTTTAACAGCTTAACATATCTGCCAGATGTCCTTCTACATTCAACAATTTTGAATTCAGACCAACAGAAATATATATATAAAATGTCGAATCTATATAAATAAATAAATATATACATATATATATATATGTTTGTTTTTCTTTTTTTAAAATATCTATTGTATTTAATTTTGACTCTAATTTTATGCCCAAACTCTTCAACTGTGACTTAGTAGATCCCCGATAGAGTAGACCCCCGCAAAGAGGATTGGAAGCATATATTCAAACAATTGGTAAAGCAAGATATTTTTAATTTTTTTTTATTAGTTTTCGTTTTATATTTATATGGTTTTCAGGGAGATTATTGAAAAAAAAAATATATATATATATAGGTATATATATATAAAAAAATAATAATCAAGACAACGGCGTCCTATTGTTCTTTATCGTCACTCGAGTTCGCTGACCATGAACCTGGACTGACCTCCCCATCGGCCGACCTGGTCAAAGCTGCAACAGAAGCAAGAGTGTAACATTATTACATTATAATTATTACATTATTATTATTACACAATTATTATTACATAATTATAATTATTATTATAGCGTACATAAAGTTCATAATAGAAAATACACTTGTATCAAACCCTCATCGGTATTACGGTATTGTACCGTTCCAGTCGGACTAAACTGACTGTGGCACACCATTACCGGATACCATTTGAACAAGAAAATTGTCAACTTCTGACAAATACAGCATAGAGCTCGGTCGGATTTTCAAAATAACCGTTCTGTCTTCAAATACCCTGAACCCGTAAACAAAAAATTGAAGTCTGCGGCTCCATAAGTTATATTCTCAACAGCCGAGTCGAACCACGTAGGTTTGACAATCCCAGACAGCATCACAAAACATAACAGGCACACCTACTTGGTGGATAAAGACTTGCGTCGTCCCATTATCCAAAAGATAAAAATTGGACTGGACAAATCGCATCCACCGATATAGCACTCTTAACCCATGAGAGCCACATAGCCGTCTAATGTTTAAACGTCTTCGAGTCTAGGACATGCCCGGTTGAGCCACGAGTACCCACAGTTAGGCGATCTCATAGTTAACCACTGTTCCTTTGGCGTCACAATCTCAATCTCGACAATCTCAAATTGACGGGTGCCCCAAATTTAAAATGATCAAGCCAAGGGAGATGGCATTGAAGACAATGTTAAATTTCTGTCATGCATATTTCTGAACATGTTCAACAGATGTAAAATCGCTTCCAAGGGATAGTGTGTGTGTGTGTGTGGGTGTGTAGATTAAAAGATGCATACGAGACTCACCGAACAACATTTTCATGTCTTTACCACCTTTAGGGTAAGGACCAGTGGGCGCCTGGCCACCGCCAGCTGAATTGCCCAGGGGCGGATTAACGCCTGCATTGACGCCGGCACCTCCTCCTTTTCCTCCGCCACCAGCTCCACCGCCAGCTGAATTGCCCAGGGGCGGATTAACGCCTACATTGACGCCGGCACCTCCTCCTTTTCCTCCGCCACCAGCTCCACCGCCAGCTGAATTGCCCAGGGGCGGATTAACGCCTGCATTGACGCCGGCACCTCCTCCTTTTCCTCCGCCACCAGCTCCACCGCCAGCTGAATTGCCCAGGGGCGGATTAACGCCTACATTGACGCCGGCACCTCCTCCTTTTCCTCCGCCACCAGCTCCACCGCCAGCTGAATTGCCCAGGGGCGGATTAACGCCTACATTGACGCCGGCACCTCCTCCTTTTCCTCCGCCACCAGCTCCACCGCCAGCTGAATTGCCCAGGGGCGGATTAACGCCTACCTTGACGCCGGCACCTCCTCCTTTTCCTCCGCCAGCAGCTCCACCGCCAGCTGAATTGCCCAGGGGCGGATTAACGCCTACATTGACGCCGGCACCTCCTCCTTTTCCTCCGCCACCAGCTCCACCGCCAGCTGAATTGCCCAGGGGCGGATTAACGCCTACATTGACGCCGGCACCTCCTCCTTTTCCTCCGCCACCAGCTCCACCGCCAGCTGAATTGCCCAGGGGCGGATTAACGCCTACATTGACGCCGGCACCTCCTCCTTTTCCTCCGCCACCAGCTCCACCGCCAGCTGAATTGCCCAGGGGCGGATTAACGCCTACATTGACGCCGGCACCTCCTCCTTTTCCTCCGCCACCAGCTCCACCGCCAGCTGAATTGCCCAGGGGCGGATTAACGCCTACATTGACGCCGGCACCTCCTCCTTTTCCTCCGCCACCAGCTCCACCGCCAGCTGAATTGCCCAGGGGCGGATTAACGCCTACATTGACGCCGGCACCTCCTCCTTTTCCTCCGCCACCAGCTCCACCGCCAGCTGAATTGCCCAGGGGCGGATTAACGCCTACATTGACGCCGGCACCTCCTCCTTTTCCTCCGCCACCAGCTCCACCGCCAGCTGAATTGCCCAGGGGCGGATTAACGCCTACATTGACGCCGGCACCTCCTCCTTTTCCTCCGCCACCAGCTCCACCGCCAGCTGAATTGCCCAGGGGCGGATTAACGCCTACCTTGACGCCGGCACCTCCTCCTTTTCCTCCGCCAGCAGCTCCACCGCCAGCTGAATTGCCCAGGGGCGGATTAACGCCTACATTGACGCCGGCACCTCCTCCTTTTCCTCCGCCACCAGCTCCACCGCCAGCTGAATTGCCCAGGGGCGGATTAACGCCTACCTTGACGCCGGCACCTCCTCCTTTTCCTCCGCCAGCAGCTCCACCGCCAGCTGAATTGCCCAGGGGCGGATTAACGCCTACCTTGACGCCGGCACCTCCTCCTTTTCCTCCGCCACCAGCTCCACCGCCAGCTGAATTGCCCAGGGGCGGATTAACGCCTACCTTGACGCCGGCACCTCCTCCTTTTCCTCCGCCACCAGCTCCACCGCCAGCTGAATTGCCCAGGGGCGGATTAACGCCTGCATTGACGCCGGCACCTCCTCCTTTTCCTCCGCCAGCAGCTCCACCGCCAGCTGAATTGCCCAGGGGCGGATTAACGCCTACCTTGACGCCGGCACCTCCTCCTTTTCCTCCGCCAGCAGCTCCACCGCCAGCTGAATTGCCCAGGGGCGGATTAACGCCTACCTTGACGCCGGCACCTCCTCCTTTTACTCCGCCACCAGCTCCATGGCAAGCGCCACTTCCGCGCATCATCTGATTCTTGACCAGGGTCTTTCCGTGAACATTCTGCAGTGCGGCCGCACCGAGTGCACCATTCGAAACGACACTAATGGCATCCGTCCTTCTGGTACTGGCTGCACTTGTGGCCGCGCTTTGGGCGGTACTGATTGGCGAGGTATTGATCTTGCTTTTCCGTTTGGATTCAAACCTTAACTTTTTGGCAGAAGCCTCCGCGATCAATTTATGTTTGTGATCCCGCAGTACGACTTCCTGAAACTCAATCGAGTTTAGCTTAGCTTTATATTCATGGTCCGAACTGGATTCCGCATCGCTCGAATCACTGGATAGATTAAGATAATGACGGTTAAAGTCGTACGTGTTAGTAGAACGCCCAGATTTAACAATAGAAGGTACAGATTTGACAATAGAAGATTCAGGCTTCAAGAAAGGCCAGGCGGACTGCGACTGCTTTTTAGAGATGATCTCATTAAGTGTCTTGTTCCATGGCTTGAGTGATTTCGATTGTATGTTCTTAGATTGGATTCTGGTCCCGCCCACACTGATGCCGCTGACGGGACCAGGCATACCGGCGCCACTCAATGCTGATGCCGGATACCCTTCTAAGGCCTGCAATGTAAGATCGTATGTTCGTTTTCATTGAATTCATCGATGTATTGGATATCGGTTATGGATAACGATTCGGTTATGCGTTATTTTACAGCAATATCAATAATGATGAGGGTTAAAACGATTTTAAAAAATAATAATAAAACGATTAAAAAATCATGTATGTAATGTGGAGTACACCTGATATCAGAAAACATTTGATTATTAAGTTGGGCAACAGACCGATAGCTATGGTAGTTAAATAAATGAAGTAATTGTCAGATGTGGCCGAATACATGGCTAATGGATGTCTTAACAGGAAACAGCAAATACGGATATTTAAAGAACATAATTAACATTGCTTATAAACAGAGAGGCGGACATGGTTAGCAATAAAGGAGAAACTTTTGCATCGGATTTTCTTCTTACCTTCCTGGCAATTGCCTGATGATTCGAATTCTGCATCTCCTCTATTCTGGCCTCCTTGGCTGCTCTCGGTGCTGTACTCACTGCTTCCTCCTCCTCCTCCCCCTCTTCCGACTCCAAAGGTGAAGAGAGGACTTCTATTTCAGGGGCGGCCCGTTTGGGTTGATTTCTTTTGTTCTTGACCGGGACGGGCGCCAGTTCGATCTCATTCTCTGGCATACCTTTCATTTCCAGCTGATAGATCTCCCTGAGCCTTTTGCCCGCACCAAAAATAATGTGATAGGCAGAATTGTACTGGAAACAATTGGCGAATGTTTGGTCTATATCTTTGATGGCCTCGGTGGCAGACCAATAGTAACCATTATCCAATCGCTTCTTCACCGTACCCAAGTCCATTGGATTTGTAATGACCGCATAGTAGTTGGGCACGCCGAGTTTATTCGTATTCACCGGCGTTTTGAAATAATATGCATCAGATTGATCCCATAAGACCTTCATAACTATTTTTGACAAGTATTCCAATTTATTTGTACGGCGTCCCGGTCGAGCAGCCGTTGGCCGATACTCTGGCTGAACAACAACCGGCAATTTTTTCTTGGATGCCATTGATCTGCTTCTATTTTCCTATATTATTTGGATTATATATGTAAATATTAATATATATATATATATATATATATATATATATATATATATATATATATATATATATAAGTTGATGCTTTCTTAGCTTATTCTTTGACTGTGGTCGACGTGCAAACACACCACCACAACAGCAATATTGTCACACACACACACAAGAAGAAGAACTTTCTCGTCCTCGGCAAATTATTGTCGATTTTGAACTTTGAACTGATAATTAGTCGGTTTAGTTTTAGTTTCTTCTTTTGCCACTTACTTTTTTCTTCTGTTTAATATACGTTAAATGATTTTTCTCTTGAGACAAGCACACACGTCCGTAAAATCCGTAATGAAAAAAAGGAACGCAGCTCACAAGTAAAAAGTTTTGTCAACTGACGTTTGTGGAAAGGTAGTTGCCAGATGTAGAGAAATGCGTAATTACATTGTCATTTTGATAAACCTGTCAAACAGAAATGTAAACAATGCTTTTAAATTTGGCATATTGATTATCGATAAATCGATGCGAAAAAAGCTAAATGGCTAAATGGAATTTGAAAAAGGAATATTCGTTTGTAACGAACCGTTTTTCTTCGCCGGGCTAACGCTCAGTCGAGCTGTGGGTTCGTGCAACGAATTTATAATTGGTCGCGAAGCGACAATTAACATACGTTTATATATATTTATATCAATTTAGTTTTATTTAATGTCACTTATAGCTCTTATAAATGATTGCAATTTATTGAAGCCTTGTTCTGGCTTCTGCAAGTGCACCTGTTCGGGAGAGTCGGGTCCAGGCACCCCATACACAAGCCTACGGCTCCGCACGGCACGACAGATTATCTTCGGGACTCCAAGTAACCAATTGGATTTCGCACGAATACTGTGTACAGCCGGCGCGGCGCGCACGCTCACTTGTGACTGGTTCTGGTCTGGGACCACGACTCAAACGTGGCAAGGATACACTTACTTCACCCAACTCAAGGACCTCAATGTCCTTGCACTATTGTTCTTGCAGCGTCGAGTCCTTTTGACGCTGCTTAATTGTGTATCGCCTGGTGTGATACACCTTCACTTGTGTTTACTTCTTTTGTTGCACACGCGCAGTTTTGATCATAGCATCCGCTTATGATTTTTATGCACACCGTTGGACAGAGTTTTCCCTTACGCTTGGGCTCTGACTTAACTGATGCTGCGTGTTGCGGTGCTCCTTTTATAGGCCGGGTCGCGGCCTTTTGTCGGGACTGTACCAGATATATATTGCACTCGCAATACTCCTCACTCTATAACGGCACATGTCTTGGCGGACATGTGTGGCAGACACGCTCCTATGGCTGACAACCTGCGCATGAAAGGGAGAGGACGAAAGAGAGCGAATTCGCCGCAACTGCAATCAGTGCCGGACTTCGGTCTGATACGCAGCTACTGTGAGGGGCGCATATAGCACACATAAATATATAAACCTATATATTTATTTGCCATGGCTATATGGCTCCTCACACTCCCCCCTTTCTTCGGCAGTGGAAGACTTGCACTGTCCCAACGGCGACGTTTATGCGGTTGTTGTACGGGCCGCACCGTCGATGGTTCCTCTTCCAGTTGCCACTCGGGTGGTGGCCGCACGTCCTCGTCATCCGTTGAGAGGACGATGGCTTCGTCAACCTGGGAACTGGGGAGCATGGTGTCGTCGTCATCACCCGACGACTCGCCATGCTCCTCTCCGCCCTCCGAATGACATATCTTATATGGTGTATACCACATCAAGCCTATGACCAGTGCGTGCGGATCGGGAATCTCCAAATAGCCCCGATAGCCAAAATAGCTGGCAATGGCCAGGCACACTCTCCCAACCAGTGTCTTCCACTTGTCCAGCACCAGACTCGAGGACAGATTCCAGTTGCTCCTGTTGCTGCTCGAGTTGTGCTGCTTGCTTTTTGCATCGGCTGCTGTCGCTGTCGTTTTCGATTTGACTGCATTGCTGTTGGTGGCCCTTGCATTGCGCGTCATCCTTGCCAACTTATAACACAATTTTAGTTGATTCCTTTTTTTTCCCCGTGTATACACACGTACACACACACACGCAAACGTACACGTACGAGTATATTATGATTTTTTCGAGTGTCATGTTCTCATGTTCTTCGAGTTCTTCGAGTGTATATTCCTCCTGGCCAGCATAAGTACATAAAACTCATATTCAATTTATAATTTTTTATCAATTTTTATTTTTGTTTTTTTTTTAAGTTTTTTTGTTTTTGTTTGTTTTGTTTTGTTCTTAACATTTGTAGGCCCGTTTCTTGTTTCATGTTTAATTAATTTTATTTGTTTTTTGTTTTTTGTTTTTATTTTGTTTTGCTTTAATACTAAGTGTACGCATTAAAGGTAAAATATGTGTGTAAGTTTGTTAATGAGTTTTCATTAATTGTAGGCTTACTAAAAATTGTTAAATTGTTTGCTTGCATTTCGGAATTTGATACACGTAAATACGTACTACTACTACTACGGGCCGGGCCTAGCATCGGGGCTAAATAAACAACAGCTTTATTCCCGCTCCCCGATTTTGATGTTCCACTTTGCGTTTGTTTTAGTTTAGTTTTGTAAGTTTACATTTTAGTATTGTGTGGTTCTGTTTGTCGCTTTCAATGTTATTGTTTGTTATTAACTATTATGTGTTCTATGCATTTGTATAAGGCTAAATCGTTTACTAAACGCATTTTATCTGCTTATTTATATATATATATATTTATATATGTTAATGAACTATATATATATATATGTATGTATTTTACATGAGTTTTTGTGATCGCGTCGCGTCAACTCAGTTTAGTTATAACAGAAAATGTCAGACAATTCTAATGCTAAAATTTCATATCCATATCCAGGATAAAAGATCCATATGAGTCCACATGTGGCCTGTGTTAAAATATATATATTCGTAGTCATATTTATATGCATAACTTGTTAAGATGCAGATTTATGTATGTATTAATGGGTATATATATGGATAGTAAGGAAAACTGTTTTTCATTTATTTGTTTTTGTTCTTGTATCTTTATTTTATTTAATTTTTTGTTTTAATTTTTTCAGTGTTTTATGTATATATATACATATATAAATATTTATTTGTATTATTATTATTGATATATTTCTTTCATTTTCAATTAAATGCTAAAATTAATTATACAAAAAAAATGTTATTTATTGATACATACACATACATATATATTTTTATATATATACTAAATATATGGTGTGTATAGTTAAAAAGCTAATTTACACAAATATAAGTGACATTTGGGAGAGAGGGGATTGCGGGATATACATAACAACATGAGGATGTGTCCTTTTGGGGTTTGCAGTAAAATGGATTGAGGGGTATTATAACGATTTTTTCTCTTATATGTAATATATGTAAGTATTTATCGTAGGTATGCATAGTAATATTAGTAGTAAAGTTATTACTTAAACTAACGCCCACACTCTCACTTAAACACACATCGCCACCCACACACACATACACACATACACACACGCACACTTTCTTGTATTGACTGACCGCCAAAACACTCACGGATATATGTTTTGTGTAATGCTTAACATTGCCCAATACAAATTTTTACTAACGATGTGAATTTGATTTCCCTCTCCCTCTCCCTCAATCTCTCTCTCTCTCTCTCTCTCTCTTTTACAGTAACTGAGGCTGAAGGAAGAAAAAGTAAGTAACGGCATTATCGTTGGAAGATTTACAATCGGTATTGTTCTTGGCTATGGATTGCGCATTAATAGGTCTGTCTCTGTCTGCCTTTGTGTATATATATATATATATATATATAGATAATGTCGTGTGCCACTACTCGCACACTTACAAAATCAGAAGAGCTTAATGGAAGTACATATACTTATTACTTATTACATATATGTATATGCATATATAATGTATGGATTGATTAATATATATATATAACAAGCAAATCAGAGGCTGTTTTGATTATTGACAATCTACGTTCATTCCGAGCCTAATGTAGAAAAATAAATATTTTGTTCTCTGTATACACATATATATGAATACATATGGATTTACATATATATATATATATATATATAAATATATATATATGTACATATATAGATTCGAGTAGTAGTAGTTTTAGTTTATCTATGGAATCAAGGAAACCCTCCGATTTGAGCATCATCCTAATTACTATGGCAGCTATAGGCTATATTATAAGCTATGAATGTATGTACACATATATGTTTGTATGTATGTGTGTGTGTGTGCGCGCGCGTGTGTGTGTGTGAGTGCGTGTGTGTATTATTACGTAGAAAAGCTTTTGTCGTGCAACTACTGAATACTACTGAATACACAAGTATTTACAATTGAATTTCCTGCACTGATCGATTGACAAAAGAACATCAAGTGAAACATTTGTTTAAGGCTCGCAAATTGCTCTCGATTTTCACATAGAAGGCAATAGATCCAGGCCAGTCCAGGCCCATGGGTCTCATGGGTCTCTATTTAGATACATATATTGTTAAAAGTTAAGCTTAAAAATCAGTTAATGCTGTTAAGCGCTATACAATTATTATCGCTTTAAGGTTTTGTTTTGATGTCTTGTGATGTTCCGTTTCCTTTTTACAAATTGTTAAAACTTAAGCACACACACACACACACACACACGCACACACATATAGACACACACATACACACACACCACTAACAGGCACACACCAAAAGACATTGCCTTTTTAATTAGATCAATTATTTGCTATTCTTTTTTTGTTTTTGTTTACAATTGGGCGCGTCACGTACAAAATTTCGTTGCTACTTAAAACTGAATTTACATTTAATTAAATATGTGTGTGTGTGAGAGTGTGCATGTGTGTGTGCATATATAAATTACAAGTGGTGAGCGATAGGGGTAGGGGGGTTGCCAAAGTATTATATAAGTAAAACCTAATTGAATTTTTCTGTTCTTGTTCTTGTCTGTACTTATGACTTTAAATTAGTTAACAAATGTATACAAAAAAAAGAAAAAAAAGATTTATTTAAATCTAAGCTTATCGGCTACAAATCAATAATCAATGTTACAATATATTTAAATCAATTTTTACAATTTTATCTTCCTTAACTAATTAAAAGAAAAAAAGTTTATTTTTTTTTTTTATTTTTTTGCATTTAATGGAAATTTGCATTTTAATAGTAAGTGTCGGTTGTGTGTCTATGTGTGTGTGTGTGTTTGAATGTGTGTGTGTGAGTGAGTGTGTGTGTGTGTGCTATACCCTATGCATAATACGTTACGCGCATACATATCCGATTTATGTATGCCTTTGTGTGTATGTATATTTATATACTCTAATTGCATGTACATACATATACATATGTATGTACTCCTATGTATGTAGTAAATGTAGTTACTAATTGTAATCGTAATTGTAATCGTAATTACTTAGAACATTGCTTATGTTTAACAATTGTTGTCGTTGTTTTGTTGTTGATCGTCTAATAGATGTTATTATTATTATATTGTATTATTATTATTATTGTATTTAGTTGTTGTTGTTGTTGTCGTATTGCCAGCATTGCCATGCTGTTGTCACCGCTCATCGTCTTTTCTTTGTTGTTGTTGTTGTTTTTGCTGCTGTTGTTGCATCTGTCCGTTTTTGTTGCTGGTGTTGTTTTTCCCTATGTTGCGTCCTTTCATCACGCACTTTTTTATGCGGCTTTTCATCGCGAACTTGCTTATGCGACTTTTCCCCGCTCTGTTTTTCATCGCGAACTTTTTTATGCTGCTTTTCACCACTCTGTTTTTCATCGCGAACTTTTTTATGCGGCTCTTCACCGCGATGCTTTTTTTGCTTATGTTCTTCGCGATGCTTCTCCAGTTGTTGCTGTTCATCGCGATGCTTTTTTTGCTGATGTTTATCGCGATGCTTTTCTTGTTGTTGTTGTTCATCGCAATGCTTCTCTTGTTGTTGTTGTTGTTGTTGTGGTTCATCGCTATGCTTTCTCAGTTGTTGAGGTTCATCGCGATGCTTTTTTTGCTTATGTTCTTCGCGATGCTTATCCAGTCGTTGCTGTTCATCGCGAAGCTTTTTTTGCTTATGTTGTTCGCGATGCTTTTCCAGTTGTTGCTGTTCATCGTGATGCTTTTCTTGTTGTTGTTGTTGTGGTTCATCGCTATGCTTTCTCTGTTGTTGCTGTTCATCGCGATGCTTTTTATGCGGAGGTTTTTCGCGATGCTTTTCTTGTTTTTGTTGTTCATCGCTATGTTTTTCTTGTTGTTGTTGTGGTTCATCGCTATGCTTTCTCTGTTGTTGGTGTTCATCGTGATGCTTTTGTTGTTGCCGGTGTTCATCGTGATGCTTTTGTTGTTGCCGGTGTTCATCGCGATGCTTTCTGTGCTGATGTTCATCGCGATGCTCTTGGCGATGCTTTCTGTGCTGCTCCTCATCGCGATGCTTTCTGCTATGCGATCGCCGTTTCTGTGAGTGCGACTTGCTTGCAACGCTGGTGGATCTAGATTTTGATTTGGATTTGTGTTTGTGGGAGGACGAGATTGCCGCCGTGGCCGTTACCTACAGTGTCTCCTCAAAGGCAGCCATAAGATCACTCTGCATGTTCATGTCAATTTGGCCAGCCATCTGCATCAACATTTAAGGGGGGTCAAAGTCAGTAATTGAATTGTAATAATATTTCAATATCAATTTCAATCGAAAACTAGATGAGCAATCAATGTATTTGACGACAACTTGCAAAGTTAACTGCTAACTGTTAACTGTTAATATTATTATAACAATTATTATGAATATTGTTAAGCTCGACATTGAATGCTCAACTGTGGCCAATTTGTATTACTTATTTGTTATTGTTAAAGAGTAATTACCGCCTCGCGCCTGCGTCTCTCTTGTTCCGCACGTCGTTGTTCCGCACGCTTGGCAGCTGCGCGATCCTGCGGCGATTGCTGTGCCGGCGAATTCTGACCCTGACCCGGCGACGCCTTGATGTCATCCATTCGTGATATTTGCGGCTGTGCATCGTGCACACTTTTCCTGCAATGTAAATAAAATAAATGTAATCAAATTCACTGTGTTCATTCATCAAGTGCAATGCGAATACGATTTGGATCGTATTGGATGCAACTTGTGTCAGTTTTGATTCTGATTTTCTGATTATACTGACCGTCCGCTTTCCATGGCGCCCAGTGGCGAGGCAGTTAACGCCAGAGCATTTGCGGCTGCTGATGCTTGCGCAGCGGCTGCAGCTGCTGCTGTCGCCGATGCTGCTGCTGCCGCTGCTGACGAATGCTGATGTTGCTGTTGCTGCTGCGACTGTCCACTGCTGTTCGAATGATGGCCATTGCCGGAGGCGCTGCTGCCAGCTGTGGCCACACTTGATATGCCGCCGCAGCTGCTGCTGCCGCCTTGACTATTGCTATTACCGCCAACTAGATTGCTGGCCGTTACAGCGCCTAGACTGGCAATGGCAGCACCCAAGCTGATGTTGCTGCTGTTGCTGCCGCCACCATTGCCGCCACCGCTGTTGCTATTGCCGCCGCCGATGCCGACAAGGCCCATTAGTGGATTGATGCCACCGCTGTTGCTGCCGCCACTATTGGCGCTGCCGCCAGCAATAGCAGCAACAGTGCCACCGCTGCCAACACTGCCAGCACTGCCCGGTCCGTTGCTGTTGATAGAATTGCTGCTATTGCCGCTGCCGATGCGTGAGGCATCTGTGGCGCCACTGCTGCTGCTGCTTGCAGTCTTGAACACCTGATAGCCGGCATGCGCCGTGTGGCCGAGATGCAGTTTCAAATCGGACGGTGACTGTTGCGGTGGCAGCACTTTTTGATTGTGATGTTGCTGCTGCTGCTGCTGGTGTTGCTGCTGATGTTGGTGCTGCTGATGGTGTTGATGCTGTTGCTGGTGTTGCTGCAACAGCTGCTTGTCGGGCGGACTGGGCATCATGGACTCGATGGGTTTGGGTATGATTAGCATTTTATTTGCAGCCGCTTGCTGCTGTTGTTGCAGCAGCTGTTGTTGGTGATGATGTTGCTGCTGCTGCTGTTGTTGGTGATGGTGGTGATGCTGCTGCGGCTGTGGTTGCAATTGTTGTTGCTGCAATTGCTGTTGAAGCTGCTGCTGCTGGTGTTCGGCATCTTTATGCTTGCCGCCGCCGCCGCCACCGCCCCCTGTATTGCTGCCCATCATCATCACGTGATCCTGCAGCGAGGGTAATGTCATATTGAGATTATCAAAGACGGGCATGCCACTGAAATCATTCACATTATAGCCATTATTGTGCGACTGTTGTTGTTGTTGTTGCTGCTGCTGTTGTTGTTGCTGATGCGGCTGCTGCTGCTGCTGCTGTTTTTGTTGATAGGCAGCGTTAGCAATGTCCATACTGAATATGGTATTATTAAGCAAGTGATTGCCATTCATTCCAGACACATTCTCCAGGCTCTTCGACAGCAGCTCCGTCATGTAGTCCATGTGTTGTGGCTGTTGTTGCTGCTGCTGCTGTTGCTGATGTTGCTGCTGTTGTTGTTGTGGTTGTTGTTGCATGCCAAACTGTTGCTGATTGCCTGGGTTCTGCTGCTGCTGCTGCATCTGCATAAGCTGCTGCTGCCGGTGTGCCATATAAAAGGAATCCTTCAGCGATGACGATGGTGTTGATGATTTGCCCGTGGAGGAGGCGCTGAACTCCAAAGAGGCCAGCGACTGCTCCACGGGATCATCGAATTGTGGAATTTGCTTCAAGCCTGTTGCTAGTGCATCATTATTGTTATTGTTGCTACTGTTTGTATTGTTATTGTTGCTGGCAACACCACCGCCGCCACTGGATGCGAGCGCAGCTGCCAGCGCCGCATGAGGATCATTCAATCCGATTCCCCCATCCGGCTGCTGGTGGTGGTGCTGCTGCTGCTGCTGTTTGTGCAGATTGCTGGCAACCCGTATGCCACCTGCCGTCGTACCGACATAGCCATGCGTCGTCTTGCCAGCATTACTGCCCAACAGCTGCTGCTGCTGCTCGCTGCTCACACCCGATCCAGCAGCAGCACCCGTGCCAATGCCCGTACCCGATTGCACACCATTCTTATGGTGGCCAGCAACTTGCAGCATACTGTTGTTAGCGGCGACACCGCCACCAACTCCAACATAACTGCCCCCCGTCTTATTGTTGTTGTTATTCAGCACCGCTGCCGCAGCCATCGGATTCGCATTGCCCAAAAGGTTAGCTGGACGAAACACAGTAGAGCACAGCAAATAACACATGTGACGGAACGGAACAGCAAGACAGGAGCAGGAGGAACAGGCGAAAAATAAAAACAGATTAGTCACAAAAATCAGTTAACATGTTTATATGTATATATGTATATGCCCCATTGCAGTGTTTGAGATTTACTTATTGGTATATGTTGTATGCATCGGTAGTATATATATACTATATATCACGTTATAAGCATATCAAGCTCGATTTCTATCCGATAGCAATAAAATACACAATTGTGTATCATAAAGATCGGAAGAGAAACGCAGATTTTGTTACTAACTAGATAACTTGGCTTCAAGAGTATCTCGTCGTAGAGTATGCCAACTTATTACTGCAAGGGGGTGGGTATAGGGTATACACATGTACATATCTGCTCATTATTGCTGTTGTTACTCACACATTTGCGATGCGACCGTATTCCCCACCGAGGAAAGCATCTGATCCACTTGGTCCATCTGCATTTGCATCTGTTGCTGCACAGAAGGCGTTATGGCAACGCCAGTTGACATACTGTTGAGCAGCAAGTTGCTAACCAGGCTGGTATTATTATTTACCTGCGATGTATCCAACAAATCAACCCAAACACAATCAGAGCAGTGGAAGAGCGACACACACACACACACACAGAGAGAGAGAGAGAGAGAGAGAGAGAGAGAGGGAGAGAGAGAGAGGAAAACGCACAAAGGTTAAAAAAAGAGACAATTTCTTATTATAATTTTGTAATGTTTGCTATTTATAATCCTATAAAAAATCCAGCTGGGGAATGTCATTGACTCGAATATTATTTGAGCAATGCAAAATGCCAATAATGATTATGATTGCCACAAAGAGCACACAACATGCCACATGCGATACACGACAGCTGCGACACGTTAATATCTGAGCATATTTCCGGGCAATTATTGTATCTGTTCTATGGCAAAATACACAATTGAGGAAAATGTAATATTTGCTTACGATTCGGGGATTTGAACCAATGCATCAGCCCGAAACGAATTTAAGTTCCAAAATCCGATTATGTTAGTACACAAAAGCAGAAAACTTTCGTGTCGGATTCCAATAATTTTCCAAACTTTTTTACGGTACGTTGTTTAACACGGCGAACAGCCAAATCGAACTAACTGCTGTCCGTCTATATACCAGCTTGAATAGAAACAAAATTCGGAATTCCGACACAGTCGTTTCGGGACAAAGATGCGGTTCGGATTCCGATACCAATTCCTGATTAGAACCTTTCAAGTATTCAAGATTTGGGAATGTAAGTCTCCCACAGACCACGTTTAATTGATTTGAAATGGACGAGAAATGATGAATGATTGAATGGATATCGATAGCTCTCGGATAGCTACAACGATCACATACGTTATTTTCAGCGAATAAATATCTGCTAATTATAGTGTGATCGATTAATGTCGATGCAGCCTTTCGGGTGTTTTTTTTTTCTAGCCCCCAACCCACTAACTGACAACAGTTGTTGAACCGATTTTGCAAGAGAATTGTAAATTTTGAC
The DNA here is from genome assembly GCA_035044245.1 of Drosophila nr. fundita. Classification (NCBI taxonomy): domain Eukaryota; kingdom Metazoa; phylum Arthropoda; class Insecta; order Diptera; family Drosophilidae; genus Drosophila; species Drosophila nr. fundita. Next base: position 85,849 of record JAWNMG010000164.1, read on the forward strand.
CAATTATTAGCATTATTTGGAAAAATGTGTAATACGTCTATTGTTTCCCACTGGGCAACCTCGGCTAGCTCAGATTTTTCAGGGTGGGGTAACTCCAACCCTGCCCATAGACAGTACAGATTTCAAAACAAACTCGACCTTCACAACACAACACATCACCCTACATGCACACACACAATAAATGGAACAGGTTGGCCGGCCTGGTGTATATGGCCACAACGTACCCGCCCTTCCTGCGATGAACCTATGGGGTTTCGTTGGTTCATCGCCCTAATATGGAATTGGCGGTTAATCTACTCCATACTTCCGGCGATTCTCCCCTCCAAACGAACCTACTCTCGTTTCATAATCTAACTTTATTTTATTTATGTTCATTATTAACTTAATATCTATTAGTTAGATCCAAAAAAATTCGCCTATAGATATATATTCATTATGGACTTCATATGTGTCTCAAAAAAAAAACAAAAAAAAAATCAACAAACAAAAAAAAAATCAACAAACAAAAAAAAAATCAACAAAAAAAAAAAAATTCCACCTTTTTTTTCTCTTGAGCCTCCTCTTGCGGCTGCTGCATCTGGCATGCCAATCGGTTTGCGCATAAACCACTCGGGAATTATAAGCGCCGCAAGACAAAACTTATACCCAGCATGCCGACAGGTTTTTGCTTGAACCACTTGCGAATTGCAAGGGCAGCAAGACAAATTTGTGGCCGGTATTCGATTGGCGCTATCGATACTCCACGACGAATGCAGCAAATGTATATTTTCAATAAATGTATTTGTGCGTTCGGTTCTGTTAGGTTCGTTCAAAAGTGTAATTCTTGAAAGATTCTAGTACTATTTATTTTTATATATTTTTTTTTTTTAATTTTTTATATTTTTTTATTTTTTTTATATTTTTTTTATTTTTATTTTTTTTATTTTTTTTATTTTTTTTTAATTACTCACATTGCTTCCATTTGAATCAATTCGTGTTTTTTTCTTGCGTGGCGGCCGTTCGTCCCCATCGCCTGTAATTTTTCGGAAATTACAAAATGATACATTAGTAAAGGTTTTCGATTTAGTATTTGATTGCTTTTTTGAAGTGAGGGGGATAAGAGACAAAAACTAAAAACCAAAAAAAAGACAAAGCATAAAAGAGAACGAATAAAAGCATACTAAGAAAGGTGAGGGGGGAGTTGAGCGTGAAAACAAAAAATATGGAACACTAAAGGGTGGGTGGGTGTTGGGTGGTGGGAGTAGAATGAATTAATTTGAGTTTGAATTTGATGTGCACTTATATTATGTACATATAGAGGATATAGATTGTTATAAATAAGAGTGTGTGTAGGTTTTACGAATCAAAAATACCTCGATACAATTGTCGAACGCTGAAACCAATGTGAAGCAATTGTGGTACGGGGGGGGCGAAGGAGGGATTCGCGCGGTAGATTTTCCTGATAACATTTTCATTTGTTTCACACTTTGCATCTACCATTACCTCTCCCACTCTCTGTCTCTCTCTCTCTCTCTGTCTCTGTCTTTTTCTGTCTCTCTCTCTTTCTCTCTCTCGCTTTCTGACATTATCTCTCTTACTCTCTGTTTTTGCATTTGTCTTGACTAAACGCTGGAAGTAAGAAACACTGGAAGACTGCGAGGTAAGTCCTTTTTTTTTTTTTTTGTAATTTTAACACAAGTGGGAAACCAACCAACTTTTTATCTGTTATTCGATCGGTACATATGTGTATCAAACATATATATACATATATATTTTTTTTTCTTTGCTTTATTGATTTATTTTTGAGTTTTTCTTTAGGTATCTTCTGTAAAAACACAAATATGTTAAGGAAAAAAAAAAAATGAGTACACAAACATAAAAAAAAAAATGGTTCATAGAGAAATGGAGAAACACAGTTGTTGTTATTTTTTTTCTTTTTAATAAACGTTTTCTTTGTTGTTGGTGTTGTTGTTGTTGTTGAATTGCCTTTGTTTTCATTTTAGTTGTTGTTGCGCTGCATTTTGCTTCTTCTTTTGTTTTTGTTGTTGTTGTCTTAAACTAATTATGTGTTCTTTTTTCTTCTGTTTTTTTTTTAGCAGCTGCTCTTTAATATTAAATATTATTTTACTATAAATATTTTTAGATATAGGTATAATGGTTATTGTGTCTGTGTTGTGTGTGTGTGTGTGTGTTTTAAATCTTCATATGTAATATGTAATTTATGTATAATGCGTCCTTATGCTAAGTGTGTGTACGCCGTAGTGTATGTCTGTCTCTCCGTGTGTGTGTGTGTTGTGTGTGTGTGTGTGCGCGAATGTTGTTCTTTTTTTTAATATAAATTTCCTGCCATATTCATTGCGGTTGGCTTTAGCTAAGATTTTCACTATTTTATTTGATTTGATTTTATTTTATTTTATATTTATTTTTATAAATTGGCTTTATTTAAATGTGTGTTTATATATATATATATATATATATGTGTGTGTGTGTATGTGTGTGGGTGTGTGTGTTTTAGAGCGTCAACAAAATGTAGTCATTTCTGCTGCTGTTTTTCTGCTTGAAACCAAAAATGCAATTTTTTTATATACTTTTTTTTTTTTATTTTTACAAGACTTTGAGCGTGTTTACATGTGTATGTGTGTGTGTTTGTGTGTGGGTGTGTTTGTGTGTGGGTGTGTTTGTGTGTGTGTGCTTAAGTTGTTCTTTTGGTCTTGGTTCTCACTTCTCTTTTAAGCATATGTGTATGTGTATATATATATATATATATATATATATATATATATAGTCTTCTTTGTAACTATTTTTTAAACAAAAATGTGGCTTACATAAGGAATAACGAAAAAACAGTTATATACATATGCATGACAGTTAAAAAATCCTTGATGTATATAGTGACGTTATTGGAAAATGTCCAAAGAGTAAAGTAGTAAACCTCGAAGAATGGCCAGCGGCTTCAATTAGATGCCCTGTTTGTTTGTTGAAGAAGGCGCTATACGGATAACGCCAGTCCGGTTTGCGTTGGTATTGTAGACTCAGGACTATAAGAAGCTATAAGAAGTTGGATTACAGCCCACGAAGCTGGAGCCATGCCTGTTCGTCAAACGTCAGGAGAAGACGATTCTCCCAGTATCTATTTACGTAGATGATTTACTGTTGGCGTCAAATCAACCGAATTGGTTGCAACAGACCAAAGAAGTGCTCTGAGACGCATTTGAACACTGGAAAACGCCGGCGAAGCGCATTCTTCGGTATCTAGGCGGTACCAAACAACTCGGTCTGTTGTTCAAGCGAAGGGGCGAAGATCTGTACGGCGTCGTTGTTTCTGACTGGGGCGCCAATTTGACCGACAGGCGATCATATTCTGGACAGGCGTTTATATTGGCAGTTGCCGATATAAGTTGAGTGGCACGAAACAAGTCCGAATACTTGGCAATGAGCGAAGCAACTAAGGACTAACTAACCAAAGCGGCCAGAAATTGGTTAAAGGCGTTGTCTTTGTCTTCACATCGATGTGCGCCACCATTTCAACCAGCAGAAGCACCAGAGTGGCGACATCCAAGTTGACTATACGCAGACGGAGCAAATGCCAGCAGATGTCCTGACGAGGGCAATTCCTTCGTATGTAATCAAAAATTAATTTCAGAATAAGTCGCGTCGTTATTTAAATAAAAATCATTGATTCCTGCAGAATATCGTTTTCTCATATATATATACATATATATACATATATATGTATTATAATATTGTTCTGTTCTGTTTCTTTTTGGTTTCAGTCTGTCTGTCTGTGCGATCTGTCATCTGTATATATGTAAATTTTAATTATTTGTTTTCCATTTTTGTTTTGATTTGTATATATATATAAATATTCAACGTTGTTGGCGTTAACTTCATTACCTCCTATATTCTATCTCTATCTTTCGTTTTTTGCTTTTGTTGTTGTTGGTGTTTGTTGTTTCCTTTTGTTTGTTAAAGTATTATTGCTTGATTAAGTATAAATATATATATATTTATACATATATTTGTACATATAATTTGAAGTCTCGTCCTGATAACCTACAAGTTGCAAATATGCATATGTAACTAGATAACTAGCTTATGAGTTAACATCTCAAAGTCTTTTAAGTATTTTTACTGCAAGTTGTAGCTGTAGCTGTGTGTGTTTGTATGTGTGACCGTGTGTGTGTGTGTGTGTGTGTGTGTGCTTGTTTCACTAACTGTTAGTACGAACTTGTCTTCAGATACATTTCAAATTGGAAGAGTTTCACATAAGTTCCGTTTTGTCAATTGACAATATAGAAAACATTCAAAGAAAAAAGACAAATAAACAACGGGAAGACCAACAAGCACATTAAACATAACATACATGTGTGTGTGTGTGTTTTGTGTGTGTGTGTGTTTTGTGTGTGTGTGTGTTTTGTGTGTGTGTGTGTTTTGTGTGTGTGTGTGTTGCTGTGTCTGTGTGTGTGTGTTTTGGTGTGTTATTATCGTTCCATTCCATAATGTTCCCCACAACGGACAAGAAAAACTCTGCACTGCTTGCAGCCCAAACAATAAACACGAAACGAAGCAGTGCACAGTGGGCAACAATATACAAAATAGCACACAAAATGTGTTCCCAGTACGTATGCGTATGTGTCTGAGTGTTAAGTATAAAAAGGTTCTTGTGTTTCGTTTGTTATCCTATCTAGCTACTTAAAAACCCACCCCTATGCCACACCCTCCCCCCCCACACACACTCCTCCCCTAGTAGCTCCCTCTCTCTCCAACACGTCCATCCTTCTAGTTTCTTCCCCATCTTATTTAACTCAATTCTTTACATATTTATTAATTTACGTATTCGCTAATCGTTGAATAATTGCTGTTCTGTGTTGTGGTTGCCTTATTTTTTGATTTTTTTTCTTTTATTTATATATATACTTTATTTTTACACATTGTCTGCAAGTGTGCTTTAATATCAATTTCAATTTCAATTGTTTTTCATTTATTTTTGTAATTATTGTATTTTTGTCTTCTTTTTCTTTTGTATGTAGTCTATTTGTATTTGTTTTTTAATTGCTATTTCTATTAATTTAATAATGCACATATGAATTGTGTTTGTTTTTTTTTTTGTTTTTTTTTTGTTTTTTTTTTTTTGTTGCACTTGATATCATTTCGTTGCATATTTTTTCTCTATTTGTATTTGGGTTTGATCATTTTGAAATATTTATGAGATATATAAAAAAAACTATGTATGTATGTGTGTATACAGACATACTTATTTTGCATTCTTTTTCCTTTTCCTCTTTTAACGTCTGTCCGATTTTTTTTGCGAGTATATGTATGTGTGAGTAGGTATGTGTGCGTAAGTGTATGTGTAGGTGTGTGTGCATGTGTAGGAGGGGAGTGTATGCAGTAGCTGACTGCTATAAAGGACAAGTGTGTGTGTGAATGACAAAAACCTGACTGACATGAGGTGAAAAACTACGTTGTGCTGCTAACGTATGCATTTCAGCGAGCAAGAGAGAGAGAGGGAGACAGATACGTGTTGGAAAAAATAAATATTATTTAATGTTTTAAAATAATTAACGAAACAGAAACCAGTTACAAAATGTATATATTGCGAATAATGTAAATTGACACTGGATTGATGATTGATGTGGGTCAAAAATATTCTAAAATATTAACAATTTCAGTTAGCGTATAAATGTAGATATGTGTGGGTGTTAATGTGTGTGGGGTATTTGTGCATCTTGATTGGCTCTGTTTCAATAGATGGGAGACTAGATTACGTAATTGATTGATTGATTGTTTGATTGATTGAACTGTGCGCTGTTGGCAAATCAGAGCCAGCAAGAATCATCGACTGCTGAATTGACTGAATAATATTAGTAATATATCAAGTAATATATATATTAATATTATTACTATATAATATATATATTATTTATATACACATATATTTGAATATGGAAGATATGGAAGAAATATGTGATGATTGAGGTCAGTAGTAATAGTTTGTGGCTGTGTGTTTGTGTGCGTATGTGTGTGTGTGTGTGTTTGTGTGTGTGTATGCACTACTTGATGGATTCATATATTGCTTATTATTCATGCATTATTGTAGATGTTTGATTGTTTTTCTCTAACTCTCTCTTCTCTCCCCCTCCTCCGATTTGGTTGTTTTTATACATATATATATTTATCGACGCAACTCTTTTAATTTTCAAGTATTTTGACGAGTTGTTTGTTTTTCGTTTTGGGTAGATGTTAGATAAATTTATTGATTGATTGATTGGTTGGTTAGTTGCTGGTTGGTTGGTTGGTTGATTGATTGATTGATTTGTTGGTTGGTTGGTTGATTGGTAGAGTGTAGAGTAGTTGGTTCGCATTAGTTTCTTTTTCAGATTGGCTGCCCCCAGTACACAATTGCTTCACGATTTTTTTCAGCATATTCTCATAATAATCATATAATAATAATAATAATAATCATATAATAATAAAGTTATTTTTTTGTTGTTTTTTTTCGATTTGTTTTGTTTTTTCAATATACTTAAAAATTATTGGAGCTTGCATAACGCAAGCTTTTGCTTCTTCTTTCTCTTCTTCGATTAATTTCTTTGTTTTTTTTTTTAATATAAACTTCTTTTCAAACTTTAATTTCCTTTTTTGTTTTGTGGTTGCTTTTCGCTATATGTATATAAAGCAACAGATACAAACGTCTTGCATATATCGTACCATCTACATACATATATCGTTAAAGAGTTGTTGCATGTTCAGACACACAAAAGTATATACACATACATATTCATATCTATACGTATATAAATATACATATATATATATATATTTATGCAAGTGTATATACATATATATAAACAATGTTTTCTTTCTTTTGTTTTGTTTTTTTTTCTTTTTCATTTAAAAATACAATTCGTTTAATACCTAGAAAATGCTTAAATACAATATCTATATGCATATACATTATAATAACTGTATATATACGTATTACTAGATCTAAATAGTATTTATATATATCTCTATATATGTATACATATATATATTTATATATATATATATTTCATGATGATTATTTTACAATTGTATGTGTGTGCGCCGTGTATGTGTGTGTTGATTATTAGTCTTTTGTCTAGTTGAAATAAATTATAAATTTGGTGTTTGCGAGGAATTTCCTATTATTTATCCTTGCCATATATTTCTGATATAACCTCAAAAACACATTAAGGAAAGTATTCGAAACGAAATGGAAATTGAAATAAGGTCCGAAAGCAGCAAGAATTTGTTTAACAAATTCCAAATGCCGCCAAATCAATGTAAATATTGCTCTACAAATTATTTATATTCTTGAAAATTTAAACTACACTTTAAAGTAAGACGAGAAAATCACAAAAAAAAAAAAAAATACGTTTCGTGTTACCCAAATTTCAATTATCTTTAAAAAGAACGTAAACGCATATTGCACTTTGTCATGAACTTTGTTCTGGGCATCAGACAAAAAAAAATCAAAAAAAAAAAGTTAATTTAAATAATTTTTGGGTTATACAAAAATGGCAGTCTGAAAGGGTGGGGGGGGGCACGCACACACAAGCGAGCTTTCTGGGTAACACACACACCCACACACAAGCACGCACACACACACACACAGGTGGCAAATGAAATCTGCTCCAAACGTAGACAACTTTAATAGGTGTACGTGTGTGTGTGTGTGTCTGTGTATGTATGAATGTAGGCATACATGTGTCTCTCTGTGTAAGAAATTTGTTAAATATTAAATATGAAAGGTGTTACACAAACAAAATCAAAGCAACACTGCTCTAAAAGCGCCATCTATCAATTACTCGCTCGCTCGCTCGCTGGCATTCTCTCTCTCTCTCTCTATGTCTCTCGAATCTCTGTCTAATGCATAACTTGGCATTGTATATGTATGTATATGTACATGCAAATGATTTTAGCCTGCTATTCGTTACTTTTCCTATATATTTTTTTTGCTTTTTGTCTAGACCTTAGCAAAAGATTATCAACTAAAATAAAAAGATTGTATGATTGTACATATATAAATATATATATATGTATGCGTATAAAAAAAATTGCTAAGGTTTCAACTCTCTCGATATATAAACCTATAATATATAGAGTAGTGTTGTCGCTCTATACTCCCTATTCTTTACAACACTGCCAGCTACTACAACTACTCTCTTACTGCCCAACACTCCCCCTCTTTTCAATCTATTTATCTTTATGCTAGTTTCTATTCAGTTATGTTGTGTGTGTATGTGTGTGTGTTGTGGGTGTGAGTTTCTTTGCGTTTCGTACTGTTTTTCTTAGCGAGATTAACTTTTTACAAATAATTTTGGACATAGAACTGATTCTCCCTTTGCAGGACTTTTTCGACTAACATTTATATTTGTAATCGTCGAAATAAAAAAAATAAAAATAATTGAAATGAAAATGCTGTTGTTATTATTCTGCTGTATGTGCGTGTGTTTTTGTATGTTTTTGTGAGTTGTTGCTCTTCGATTTATTTTATAAAAAACATTTTGATTCATATTTGGATAAATATATATATATATATATTTATATATATACATATACATATACATATATAGTTTTTAAGGTAAGGGGATTATTGAGATATATATATATATATATATATATATACATACATAAAAAAAAAAATACAATCAAACAAACGAATCAAACGAACTGCTATCACTCGAACTGCTATCACTCGAACTCGATGACGATGAATCGCTGGAACTTGAACTGGACGAAACAGGATTCGCTGGCTGCACAGCCTCCACTTTGCTCGACGTGTTCTCATCTGCAACAGAAGCAAGAGTATAACATTATTACATTATAATTATTACATTATTATTATTACATTATTTTTATTACATTATAATTATTACATTATTATTATTACATAATTATTATTACATAATTATAATTATTATTATAGCGTACATAAAGTTCATAATGGAAAATACACTTGTATCAAACCCTCATCGGTATTACGGTATTGTACCGTTCCAGTCGGACTAAACTGACTGTGGCACACCATTACCGGATACCATTTGAACAAGAAAATTGTCAACTTCTGACAAATACAGCATAGAGCTCGGTCGGATTTTCAAAATAACCGTTCTGTCTTCAAATACCCTGAACCCGTAAACAAAAAATTGAAGTCTGCGGCTCCATAAGTTATATTCTCAACAGCCGAGTCGAACCACGTAGGTTTGACAATCCCAGACAGCATCACAAAACATAACAGGCACACCTACTTGGTGGATAAAGACTTGCGTCGTCCCATTATCCAAAAGATAAAAATTGGACTGGACAAATCGCATCCACCGATATAGCACTCTTAACCCATGAGAGCCACATAGCCGTCTAATGTTTAAACGTCTTCGAGTCTAGGACATGCCCGGTTGAGCCACGAGTACCCACAGTTAGGCGATCTCATAGTTAACCACTGTTCCTGTGGCGTCACAATCTCAATCTCGACAATCTCAAATTGACGGGTGCCCCAAATTTAAAATGATCAAGCCAAGGGAGATGGCATTGAAGACAATGTTAAATTTCTGTCATGCATATTTCTGAACATGTTCAACAGATGTAAAATCGCTTCCAAGGGATAGTGTGTGTCTGTGTGTGGGTGTGTAGATTAAAAGATGCATATGAGACTCACCGAACAACATTTTCATGTCTTTATCACCTTTAGGGTAAGGACCAGCTCTGAGGGTGCCCGCCTGGGCATTAGTGGGCGCCTTGCCACCGCCAGCTGAATTGCCCAGGGGCGGATTAACGCCTACCTTGACGCCGGATTCAGGCTTCAAGAAAGGCCAGGCGGACTGCGACTGCTTTTTAGAGATGATCTCATTAAGTGTCTTGTTCCATGGCTTGAGTGATTTCGATAGTATGTTCTTAGATTGGATTCTGGTCCCGCCCACACTGATGCCGCTGACGGGACCAGGCATACCGGCGCCACTCAATGCTGATGCCGGATACCCTTCTAAGGCCTGCAATGTAAGATCGTATGTTCGTTTTCATTGAATTCATCGATGTATTGGATATCGGTTATGGATAACGATTCGGTTATGCGTTATTTTACAGCAATATCAATAATGAGGAGGGTTAAAACGATTTTAAAAAATAATAATAAAACGATTAAAAAATCATGTATGTAATGTGGAGTTCACCTGATATCAGAAAACATTTGATTATTAAGTTGGGCAACAGACCGATAGCTATGGTAGTTAAATAAATGAAGTAATTGTCAGATGTGGCCGAATACATGGCTAATGGATGTCTTAACAGGAAACAGCAAATACGGATATTTAAAGAACATAATTAACATTGCTTATAAAGAGAGAGGCGGACATGGTTAGCAATAAAGGAGAAACTTTTGCATCGGATTTTCTTCTTACCTTCCTGGCAATTGCCTGATGATTCGAATTCTGCATCTCCTCTATTCTGGCCTCCTTGGCTGCTCTCGGTGCTGTACTCACTGCCTCCTCCTCCTCCTCCTCCTCCGCCTCCGAAGGTGAAGAGAGGTCTTCTATTTTAGGGGCGGCCCGTTTGGGTTGATTTCTTTTGTTCTTGACCGGGACGGGCGCCAGTTCGATCTCATTCTCTGGCATACCTTTCATTTCCAGCTGATAGATCTCCCTGAGCCTTTTGGCCGCACCAAAAACAATGTGAGCGGCAGAATTGTACTGGAAACAATTGGCGAATGTTTGGTCTATATCTTTGATGGCCTCGGTGGCAGACCAATAGTAACCATTATCCAATCGCTTCTTCACCGTACCCAAGTCCATTGGATTTGTAATGACCGCATAGTAGTTGGGCACGCCGAGTTTATTCGTATTCACCGGCGTTTTGAAATAATATGCATCAGATTGATCCCATAAGACCTTCACAACTATTTTTGACAAGTATTCCAATTTATTTGTACGGCGTCCCGGTCGAGCAGCCGTTGGCCGATACTCTGGCTGAACAACAACCGGCAATTTTTTCTTGGATGCCATTGATCTGCTTCTATTTTCCTATATTATTTGGATTATATATGTAAATATTAATATATATATATATATATATATATATATATATATATATATATATATATATATATATATATAAGTTGATGCTTTCTTAGCTTATTCTTTGACTGTGGTCGACGTGCAAACACACCACCACAACAGCAATATTGTCACACACACACACAAGAAGAAGAACTTTCTCGTCCTCGGCAAATTATTGTCGATTTTGAACTTTGAACTGATAATTAGTCGGTTTAGTTTTAGTTTCTTCTTTTGCCACTTACTTTTTTCTTCTGTTTAATATACGTTAAATGATTTTTCTCTTGAGACAAGCACACACGTCCGTAAAATCCGTAATGAAAAAAAGGAACGCAGCTCACAAGTAAAAAGTTTTGTCAACTGACGTTTGTGGAAAGGTTGCCAGATGTAGAGAAATGCGTAATTACATTGTCATTTTGATAAACCTGTCAAACAGAAATGTAAACAATGCTTTTAAATTTGGCATATTGATTATCGATAAATCGATGCGAAAAAAGCTAAATGGCTAAATGGAATTTGAAAAAGGAATATTCGTTTGTAACGAACCGTTTTTCTTCGCCGGGCTAACGCTCAGTCGAGCTGTGGGTTCGTGCAACGAATTTATAATTGGTCGCGAAGCGACAATTAACATACGTTTATATATATTTATATCAATTTAGTTTTATTTAATGTCACTTATAGCTCTTATAAATGATTGCAATTTATTGAAGCCTTGTTCTGGCTTCTGCAAGTGCACCTGTTCGGGAGAGTCGGGTCCAGGCACCCCATACACAAGCCTACGGCTCCGCACGGCACGACAGATTATCTTCGGGACTCCAATTAACCAATTGGATTTCGCACGAATACTGTGTACAGCCGGCGCGGCGCGCACGCTCACTTGTGTCTGGTTCTGGTCTGGGACCACGACTCAAACGTGGCAAGGTGTGATACACCTTCACTTGTGTTTACTTCTTTTGTTGCACACGCGCAGTTTTGATCATAGCATCCGCTTATGATTTTTATGCACACCGTTGGACAGAGTTTTCCCTTACGCTTGGGCTCTGACTTAACTGATGCTGCGTGTTGCGGTGCTCCTTTTATAGGCCGGGTCGCGGCCTTTTGTCGGGACTGTACCAGATATATATTGCACTCGCAATACTCCTCACTCTATAACGGCACATGTCTTGGCGGACATGTGCGGCAGACACGCTCCTATGGCTGACAACCTGCGCATGAAAGGGAGAGGACGAAAGAGAGCGAATTCGCCGCAACTGCAATCAGTGCCGGACTTCGGTCTGATACGCAGCTACTGTGAGGGGCGCATATAGCATATAGCACACATAAATATATAAACCTATATATTTATTTGCCATGGCTATATGGCTCCTCACACTCCCCCCTTTCTTCGGCAGTGGAAGACTTCCACTGTCCCAACGGCGACGTTTATGCGGTTGTTGTACGGGCCGCACCGTCGATGGTTCCTCTTCCAGTTGCCACTCGGGTGGTGGCCGCACGTCCTCGTCATCCGTTGAGAGGACGATGGCTTCGTCAACCTGGGAACTGGGGAGCATGGTGTCGTCGTCATCACCCGACGACTCGCCATGCTCCTCTCCGCCCTCCGAATGACATATCTTATATGGTGTATACCACATCAAGCCTATGACCAGTGCGTGCGGATCGGGAATCTCCAAATAGCCCCGATAGCCAAAATAGCTGGCAATGGCCAGGCACACTCTCCCAACCAGTGTCTTCCACTTGTCCAGCACCAGACTCGAGGACAGATTCCAGTTGCTCCTGTTGCTGCTCGAGTTGTGCTGCTTGCTTTTTGCATCGGCTGCTGTCGCTGTCGTTTTCGATTTGACTGCATTGCTGTTGGTGGCGCTTGCATTGCGCGTCATCCTTGCCAACTTAAAACACAATTTTAGTTGATTCCTTTTTTTTCCCCGTGTATACACACGTACACACACACACGCAAACGTACACGTACGAGTATATTATGATTTTTTCGAGTGTCATGTTCTCATGTTCTTCGAGTTCTTCGAGTGTATATTCCTCCTGGCCAGCATAAGTACATAAAACTCATATTCAATTTATAATTTTTTATCAATTTTTATTTTTGTTTTTTTTTTAAGTTTTTTTGTTTTTGTTTGTTTTGTTTTGTTCTTAACATTTGTAGGCCCGTTTCTTGTTTCATGTTTAATTAATTTTATTTGTTTTTTGTTTTTTGTTTTTATTTTGTTTTGCTTTAATACTAAGTGTACGCATTAAAGGTAAAATATGTGTGTAAGTTTGTTAATGAGTTTTCATTAATTGTAGGCTTACTAAAAATTGTTAAATTGTTTGCTTGCATTTCGGAATTTGATACACGTAAATACGTACTACTACTACTACGGGCCGGGCCTAGCATCGGGGCTAAATAAACAACAGCTTTATTCCCGCTCCCCGATTTTGATGTTCCACTTTGCGTTTGTTTTAGTTTAGTTTTGTAAGTTTACATTTTAGTATTGTGTGGTTCTGTTTGTCGCTTTCAATGTTATTGTTTGTTATTAACTATTATGTGTTCTATGCATTTGTATAAGGCTAAATCGTTTACTAAACGCATTTTATCTGCTTATTTATATATATATATTTATATATGTTAATGAACTATATATATATATATGTATGTATTTTACATGAGTTTTTGTGATCGCGTCGCGTCAACTCAGTTTAGTTATAACAGAAAATGTCAGACAATTCTAATGCTAAAATTTCATATCCATATCCAGGATAAAAGATCCATATGAGTCCACATGTGGCCTGCCTGTGTTAAAATATATATATTCGTAGTCATATTTATATGCATAACTTGTTAAGATGTAGATTTATGTATGTATTAATGTATATATGGATAGTAAGGAAAACTGTTTTTCATTTATTTGTTTTTGTTCTTGTATCTTTATTTTATTTATTTTTTTGTTTTAATTTTTTCAGTGTTTTATGTATATATATACATATATAAATATTTATTTGTATTATTATTATTGATATATTTCTTTCATTTTCAATTAAATGCTAAAATTAATTATACAAAAAAAATGTTATTTATTGATACATACACATACATATATATTTTTATATATATACTAAATATATGGTGTGTATAGTTAAAAAGCTAATTTACACAAATATAAGTGACATTTGGGAGAGAGGGGATTGCGGGATATACATAACAACATGAGGATGTGTCCTTTTGGGGTTTGCAGTAAAATGGATTGAGGGGTATTATAACGATTTTTTCTCTTATATGTAATATATGTAAGTATTTATCGTAGGTATGCATAGTAATATTAGTAGTAAAGTTATTACTTAAACTAACGCCCACACTCTCACTTAAACACACATCGCCACCCACACACACATACACACATACACACACGCACACTTTCTTGTATTGACTGACCGCCAAAACACTCACGGATATATGTTTTGTGTAATGCTTAACATTGCCCAATACAAATTTTTACTAACGATGTGAATTTGATTTCCCTCTCCCTCTCCCTCAATCTCTCTCTCTCTCTCTCTCTCTCTTTTACAGTAACTGAGGCTGAAGGAAGAAAAAGTAAGTAACGGCATTATCGTTGGAAGATTTACAATCGGTATTGTTCTTGGCTATGGATTGCGCATTAATAGGTCTGTCTCTGTCTGCCTTTGTGTATATATATATATATATATATATATAGATAATGTCGTGTGCCACTACTCGCACACTTACAAAATCAGAAGAGCTTAATGGAAGTACATATACTTATTACTTATTACATATATGTATATGCATATATAATGTATGGATTGATTAATATATATATATAACAAGCAAATCAGAGGCTGTTTTGATTATTGACAATCTACGTTCATTCCGAGCCTAATGTAGAAAAATAAATATTTTGTTCTCTGTATACACATACATATGAATACATATGGATTTACATATATATATATATATATATATATAAATATATATATATGTACATATATAGATTCGAGTAGTAGTAGTTTTAGTTTATCTATGGAATCAAGGAAACCCTCCGATTTGAGCATCATCCTAATTACTATGGCAGCTATAGGCTATATTATAAGCTATGAATGTATGTACACATATATGTTTGTATGTATGTGTGTGTGTGTGCGCGCGCGTGTGTGTGTGTGAGTGCGTGTGTGTATTATTACGTAGAAAAGCTTTTGTCGTGCAACTACTGAATACTACTGAATACACAAGTATTTACAATTGAATTTCCTGCACTGATCGATTGACAAAAGAACATCAAGTGAAACATTTGTTTAAGGCTCGCAAATTGCTCTCGATTTTCACATAGAAGGCAATAGATCCAGGCCAGTCCAGGCCCATGGGTCTCATGGGTCTCTATTTAGATACATATATTGTTAAAAGTTAAGCTTAAAAATCAGTTAATGCTATTAAGCGCTATACAATTATTATCGCTTTAAGGTTTTGTTTTGATGTCTTGTGATGTTCCGTTTCCTTTTTACAAATTGTTAAAACTTAAGCACACACACACACACACATATATAGACACACACACACACGCACACATATATAGACACACACATACACACACACCACTAACAGGCACACACCAAAAGACATTGCCTTTTTAATTAGATCAATTATTTGCTATTCTTTTTTTGTTTTTGTTTACAATTGGGCGCGTCACGTACAAAATTTCGTTGCTACTTAAAACTGAATTTACATTTAATTAAATATGTGTGTGTGTGAGAGTGTGCATGTGTGTGTGCATATATAAATTACAAGTGGTGAGCTATAGGGGTAGGGGGGTTGCCAAAGTATTATATAAGTAAAACCTAATTGAATTTTTCTGTTCTTGTTGTTGTCTGTACTTATGACTTTAAATTAGTTAACAAATGTATACAAAAAAAAGAAAAAAAAGATTTATTTAAATCTAAGCTTATCGGCTACAAATCAATAATCAATGTTACAATATATTTAAATCAATTTTTACAATTTTATCTTCCTTAACTAATTAAAAGAAAAAAAGTTTATTTTTTTTATTTTTTATTTTTTTGCATTTAAGGGAAATTTGCATTTTAATAGTAAGTGTCGGTTGTGTGTCTATGTGTGTGTGTGTGTTTGAATGTGTGTGTGTGAGTGAGTGTGTGTGTGTGTGCTATACCCTATGCATAATACGTTACGCGCATACATATCCGATTTATGTATGCCTTTGTGTGTATGTATATTTATATACTCTAATTGCATGTACATACATATACATATGTATGTACTCCTATGTATGTAGTAAATGTAGTTACTAATTGTAATCGTAATTGTAATCGTAATTACTTAGAACATTGCTTATGTTTAACAATTGTTGTCGTTGTTTTGTTGTTGATCGTCTAATAGATGTTATTATTATTATATTGTATTATTATTATTATTGTATTTAGTTGTTGTTGTTGTTGTCGTATTGCCAGCATTGCCATGCTGTTGTCACCGCTCATCGTCTTTTCTTTGTTGTTGTTGTTGTTTTTGCTGCTGTTGCATCTGTCCGTTTTTGTTGCTGGTGTTGTTTTTCCCTATGTTGCGTCCTTTCATCACGCACTTTTTTATGCGGCTTTTCATCGCGAACTTGCTTATGCGACTTTTCCCCGCTCTGTTTTTCATCGCGAACTTTTTTATGCTGCTTTTCACCACTCTGTTTTTCATCGCGAACTTTTTTATGCGGCTCTTCACCGCGATGCTTTTTTTGCTTATGTTCTTCGCGATGCTTCTCCAGTTGTTGCTGTTCATCGCGATGCTTTTTTTGCTGATGTTTATCGCGATGCTTTTCTTGTTGTTGTTGTTCATCGCAATGCTTCTCTTGTTGTTGTTGTTCATCGCAATGCTTCTCTTGTTGTTGTTGTTGTTGTTGTGGTTCATCGCTATGCTTTCTCAGTTGTTGAGGTTCATCGCGATGCTTTTTTTGCTTATGTTCTTCGCGATGCTTATCCAGTCGTTGCTGTTCATCGCGAAGCTTTTTTTGCTTATGTTGTTCGCGATGCTTTTCCAGTTGTTGCTGTTCATCGTGATGCTTTTCTTGTTGTTGTTGTTGTGGTTCATCGCTATGCTTTCTCTGTTGTTGCTGTTCATCGCGATGCTTTTTATGCGGAGGTTTTTCGCGATGCTTTTCTTGTTTTTGTTGTTCATCGCTATGTTTTTCTTGTTGTTGTTGTGGTTCATCGCTATGCTTTCTCTGTTGTTGGTGTTCATCGTGATGCTTTTGTTGTTGCCGGTGTTCATCGTGATGCTTTTGTTGTTGCCGGTGTTCATCGCGATGCTTTCTGTGCTGATGTTCATCGCGATGCTCTTGGCGATGCTTTCTGTGCTGCTCCTCATCGCGATGCTTTCTGCTATGCGATCGCCGTTTCTGTGAGTGCGACTTGCTTGCAACGCTGGTGGATCTAGATTTTGATTTGGATTTGTGTTTGTGGGAGGACGACATTGCCGCCGTGGCCGTTACCTACAGTGTCTCCTCAAAGGCAGCCATAAGATCACTCTGCATGTTCATGTCAATTTGGCCAGCCATCTGCATCAACATTTAAGGGGGGTCAAAGTCAGTAATTGAATTGTAATAATATTTCAATATCAATTTCAATCGAAAACTAGATGAGCAATCAATGTATTTGACGACAACTTGCAAAGTTAACTGCTAACTGTTAACTGTTAATATTATTATAACAATTATTATGAATATTGTTAAGCTCGACATTGAATGCTCAACTGTGGCCAATTTGTATTACTTATTTGTTATTGTTAAAGAGTAATTACCGCCTCGCGCCTGCGTCTCTCTTGTTCCGCACGTCGTTGTTCCGCACGCTTGGCAGCTGCGCGATCCTGCGGCGATTGCTGTGCCGGCGAATTCTGACCCTGACCCGGCGACGCCTTGATGTCATCCATTCGTGATATTTGCGGCTGTGCATCGTGCACACTTTTCCTGCAATGTAAATAAAATAAATGTAATCAAATTCACTGTGTTCATTCATCAAGTGCAATGCGAATACGATTTGGATCGTATTGGATGCAACTTGTGTCAGTTTTGATTCTGATTTTCTGATTATACTGACCGTCCGCTTTCCATGGCGCCCAGTGGAGAGGCAGTTAACGCCAGAGCATTTGCGGCTGCTGATGCTTGCGCAGCGGCTGCAGCTGCTGCTGTCGCCGATGCTGCTGCTGCCGCTGCTGCCGCTGCTGACGAATGCTGATGTTGCTGTTGCTGCTGCGACTGTCCACTGCTGTTCGAATGATGGCCATTGCCGGAGGCGCTGCTGCCAGCTGTGGCCACACTTGATATGCCGCCGCAGCTGCTGCTGCCGCCTTGACTATTGCTATTACCGCCAACTAGATTGCTGGCCGTTACAGCGCCTAGACTGGCAATGGCAGCACCCAAGCTGATGTTGCTGCTGTTGCTGCCGCCACCATTGCCGCCACCGCTGTTGCTATTGCTGCCGCCGCCGATGCCGACAAGGCCCATTAGTGGATTGATGCCACCGCTGTTGCTGCCGCCACTATTGGCGCTGCCGCCAGCAATAGCAGCAACAGTGCCACCGCTGCCAACACTGCCAGCACTGCCCGGTCCGTTGCTGTTGATAGAATTGCTGCTATTGCCGCTGCCGATGCGTGAGGCATCTGTGGCGCCACTGCTGCTGCTGCTACCGCCTCCACCACCGCCGCCGCCGCGTTCGCCGCTGCTGTTGCCCCCCAACATTGACGACTGCTGTTGCTGCTGCTGCTGCTGTGCCCCAATGATGTTGTTGTTGGTGGAGCTAGAGGCATTGCTGATTGCAGTGGCTGCTGCAAGTGCTGCTGCTGCGGCGGCGGAGGCGGCAGCAGCTGCTTGGTTGATAGCAGCATTATTTGCAGCAGTATTTGCCGCAGCAGCAGCCGCAGCAGCAGCAGCAGCAGCTGCTGCAGACGACGACGATGATGAGGAGTTGGATTTGTGGTGCTTGCGCTGTTGTTGCTGCTCCTTTTCAGCGGCCTCCTTCTGATGCTTCTTCTCCTTCTCGGCCGCCTCGAGCAGCTTAAGGCGATCGCGTTCTTTGGCTTTGTTGCGGAATTGCTGAAACGAGTCCATTGCCGGCTTGGCCTTACTCGATGTTGTTGCCGTATTCTGTGGCGAACTGGCGGATGCCAGCGATGACCACGAGCTGGCATTCTTCAGATTCTGCTCGACGGCAGTCTTGAACACCTGATAGCCGGCATGCGCCGTGTGGCCGAGATGCAGTTTCAAATCGGACGGTGACTGTTGCGGTGGCAGCACTTTTTGATTGTGATGTTGCTGCTGCTGCTGCTGGTGTTGCTGCTGATGTTGGTGCTGCTGATGGTGTTGATGCTGTTGCTGGTGTTGCTGCAACAGCTGCTTGTCGGGCGGACTGGGCATCATGGACTCGATGGGTTTGGGTATGATTAGCATTTTATTTGCAGCCGCTTGCTGCTGTTGTTGCAGCAGCTGTTGTTGGTGATGATGTTGCTGCTGCTGCTGTTGTTGGTGATGGTGGTGATGCTGCTGCGGCTGTGGTTGCAATTGTTGTTGCTGCAATTGCTGTTGAAGCTGCTGCTGCTGGTGTTCGGCATCTTTATGCTTGCCGCCGCCGCCGCCACCGCCCCCTGTATTGCTGCCCATCATCATCACGTGATCCTGCAGCGAGGGTAATGTCATATTGAGATTATCAAAGACGGGCATGCCACTGAAATCATTCACATTATAGCCATTATTGTGCGACTGTTGTTGTTGTTGTTGCTGCTGCTGTTGTTGTTGCTGATGCGGCTGCTGCTGCTGTTGCTGTTTTTGTTGATAGGCAGCGTTAGCAATGTCCATACTGAATATGGTATTATTAAGCAAGTGATTGCCATTCATTCCAGACACATTCTCCAGGCTCTTCGACAGCAGCTCCGTCATGTAGTCCATGTGTTGTGGCTGTTGTTGCTGCTGCTGCTGTTGCTGATGTTGCTGCTGTTGTTGTTGTGGTTGTTGTTGCATGCCAAACTGTTGCTGATTGCCTGGGTTCTGCTGCTGCTGCTGCATCTGCATAAGCTGCTGCTGCCGGTGTGCCATATAAAAGGAATCCTTCAGCGATGACGATGGTGTTGATGATTTGCCCGTGGAGGAGGCGCTGAACTCCAAAGAGGCCAGCGACTGCTCCACGGGATCATCGAATTGTGGAATTTGCTTCAAGCCTGTTGCTAGTGCATCATTATTGTTATTGTTGCTACTGTTCGTATTGTTATTGTTGCTGGCAACACCACCGCCGCCACTGGATGCGAGCGCAGCTGCCAGCGCCGCATGAGGATCATTCAATCCGATTCCCCCATCCGGCTGCTGGTGGTGGTGCTGCTGCTGCTGCTGTTTGTGCAGATTGCTGGCAACCCGTATGCCACCTGCCGTCGTACCGACATAGCCATGCGTCGTCTTGCCAGCATTACTGCCCAACAGCTGCTGCTGCTGCTCGCTGCTCACACCCGATCCAGCAGCAGCACCCGTGCCAATGCCCGTACCCGATTGCACACCATTCTTATGGTGGCCAGCAACTTGCAGCATACTGTTGTTAGCGGCGACACCGCCACCAACTCCAACATAACTGCCCCCCGTCTTATTGTTGTTGTTATTCAGCACCGCTGCCGCAGCCATCGGATTCGCATTGCCCAAAAGGTTAGCTGGACGAAACACAGTAGAGCACAGCAAATAACACATGTGACGGAACGGAACAGCAAGACAGGAGCAGGAGGAACAGGCGAAAAATAAAAACAGATTAGTCACAAAAATCAGTTAACATGTTTATATGTATATATGTATATGCCCCATTGCAGTGTTTGAGATTTATTTATTGGTATATGTTGTATGCATCGGTAGTATATGTATACTATATCACGTTATAAGCATATCAAGCTCGATTCCTATCCGATAGCAATAAAATACACAATTGTGTATCATAAAGATCGGAAGAGAAACGCAGATTTTGTTACTAACTAGATAACTTGGCTTCAAGAGTATCTCGTCGTCGAGTATGCCAACTTATTACTGCAAGGGGGTGGGTATAGGGTATACACATGTACATATCTGCTCATTATTGCTGTTGTTACTCACACATTTGCGATGCGACCGTATTCCCCACCGAGGAAAGCATCTGATCCACTTGGTCCATCTGCATTTGCATCTGTTGCTGCACAGAAGGCGTTATGGCAACGCCAGTTGACATACTGTTGAGCAGCAAGTTGCTAACCAGGCTGGTATTATTATTTACCTGCGATGTATCCAACAAATCAACCCAAACACAATCAGAGCAGTGGAAGAGCGACACACACACACACACACACAGAGAGAGAGAGAGAGAGAGAGAGAGAGAGGAAAACGCACAAAGGTTAAAAAAGGAGACAATTTCTTATTATAATTTTGTAATGTTTGCTATTTATAATCCTATAAAAAATCCAGCTGGGAAATGTCATTGACTCGAATATTATTTGAGCAATGCAAAATGCCAATAATGATTATGATTGCCACAAAGAGCACACAACATGCCACATGCGATACACGACAGCTGCGACACGTTAATATCTGAGCATATTTCCGGGCAATTATTGTATCTGTTCTATGGCAAAATACACAATTGAGGAAAATGTAATATTTGCTTACGATTCGGGGATTTGAACCAATGCATCAGCCCGAAACGAATTTAAGTTCCAAAATCCGATTATGTTAGTACACAAAAGCAGAAAACTTTCGTGTCGGATTCCAATAATTTTCCAAACTTTTTTACGGTACGTTGTTTAACACGGCGAACAGCCAAATCGAACTAACTGCTGTCCGTCTATATACCAGCTTGAATAGAAACAAAATTCGGAATTCCGACACAGTCGTTTCGGGACAAAGATGCGGTTCGGATTCCGATACCAATTCCTGATTAGAACCTTTCAAGTATTCAAGATTTGGGAATGTAAGTCTCCCACAGACCACGTTTAATTGATTTGAAATGGACGAGAAATGATGAATGATTGAATGGATATCGATAGCTCTCGGATAGCTACAACGATCACATACGTTATTTTCAGCGAATAAATATCTGCTAATTATAGTGTGATCGATTAATGTCGATGCAGCCTTTCGGGTGTTTTTTTTTTCTAGCCCCCAACCCACTAACTGACAACAGTTGTTGAACCGATTTTGCAAGAGAATTGTAAATTTTGACCAATTATTAGCATTATTTGGAAAAATGTGTAATACGTCTATTGTTTCCCACTGGGCAACCTCGGCTAGCTCAGATTTTTCAGGGTGGGGTAACTCCAACCCTGCCCATAGACAGTACAGATTTCAAAACAAACTCGACCTTCACAACACAACACATCACCCTACATGCACACACACAATAAATGGAACAGGTTGGCCGGCCTGGTGTATATGGCCACAACGTACCCGCCCTTCCTGCGATGAACCTATGGGGTTTCGTTGGTTCATCGCCCTAATATGGAATTGGCGGTTAATCTACTCCATACTTCCGGCGATTCTCCCCTCCAAACGAACCTACTCTCGTTTCATAATCTAACTTTATTTTATTTATGTTCATTATTAACTTAATATCTATTAGTTAGATCCAAAAAAATTCGCCTATAGATATATATTCATTATGGACTTCATATGTGTCTCAAAAAAAAAACAAACAAAAAATCAACAAACAAAAAAAAAATCAACAAAAAAAAAAAAAATTCCACCTTTTTTTTTCTCTTGAGCCTCCTCTTGCGGCTGCTGCATCTGGCATGCCAATCGGTTTGCGCATAAACCACTCGGGAATTATAAGCGCCGCAAGACAAAACTTATACCCAGCATGCCGACAGGTTTTTGCTTGAACCACTTGCGAATTGCAAGGGCAGCAAGACAAATTTGTGGCCGGTATTCGATTGGCGCTATCGATACTCCACGACGAATGCAGCAAATGTATATTTTCAATAAATGTATTTGTGCGTTCGGTTCTGTTAGGTTCGTTCAAAAGTGTAATTCTTGAAAGATTCTAGTACTATTTATTTTTATATATTTTTTTTTTTTAATTTTTTATATTTTTTTATTTTTTTTATATTTTTTTTATTTTTATTTTTTTTATTTTTTTTATTTTTTTTTAATTACTCACATTGCTTCCATTTGAATCAATTCGTGTTTTTTTCTTGCGTGGCGGCCGTTCGTCCCCATCGCCTGTAATTTTTCGGAAATTACAAAATGATACATTAGTAAAGGTTTTCGATTTAGTATTTGATTGCTTTTTTGAAGTGAGGGGGATAAGAGACAAAAACTAAAAACCAAAAAAAAGACAAAGCATAAAAGAGAACGAATAAAAGCATACTAAGAAAGGTGAGGGGGGAGTTGAGCGTGAAAACAAAAAATATGGAACACTAAAGGGTGGGTGGGTGTTGGGTGGTGGGAGTAGAATGAATTAATTTGAGTTTGAATTTGATGTGCACTTATATTATGTACATATAGAGGATATAGATTGTTATAAATAAGAGTGTGTGTAGGTTTTACGAATCAAAAATACCTCGATACAATTGTCGAACGCTGAAACCAATGTGAAGCAATTGTGGTACGGGGGGGGCGAAGGAGGGATTCGCGCGGTAGATTTTCCTGATAACATTTTCATTTGTTTCACACTTTGCATCTACCATTACCTCTCCCACTCTCTGTCTCTCTCTCTCTCTCTGTCTCTGTCTTTTTCTGTCTCTCTCTCTTTCTCTCTCTCGCTTTCTGACATTATCTCTCTTACTCTCTGTTTTTGCATTTGTCTTGACTAAACGCTGGAAGTAAGAAACACTGGAAGACTGCGAGGTAAGTCCTTTTTTTTTTTTTTTGTAATTTTAACACAAGTGGGAAACCAACCAACTTTTTATCTGTTATTCGATCGGTACATATGTGTATCAAACATATATATACATATATATTTTTTTTTCTTTGCTTTATTGATTTATTTTTGAGTTTTTCTTTAGGTATCTTCTGTAAAAACACAAATATGTTAAGGAAAAAAAAAAAATGAGTACACAAACATAAAAAAAAAAATGGTTCATAGAGAAATGGAGAAACACAGTTGTTGTTATTTTTTTTCTTTTTAATAAACGTTTTCTTTGTTGTTGGTGTTGTTGTTGTTGTTGAATTGCCTTTGTTTTCATTTTAGTTGTTGTTGCGCTGCATTTTGCTTCTTCTTTTGTTTTTGTTGTTGTTGTCTTAAACTAATTATGTGTTCTTTTTTCTTCTGTTTTTTTTTTAGCAGCTGCTCTTTAATATTAAATATTATTTTACTATAAATATTTTTAGATATAGGTATAATGGTTATTGTGTCTGTGTTGTGTGTGTGTGTGTGTGTTTTAAATCTTCATATGTAATATGTAATTTATGTATAATGCGTCCTTATGCTAAGTGTGTGTACGCCGTAGTGTATGTCTGTCTCTCTGTGTGTGTGTGTTGTGTGTGTGTGTGTGCGCGAATGTTGTTCTTTTTTTAATATAAATTTCCTGCCATATTCATTGCGGTTGGCTTTAGCTAAGATTTTCACTATTTTATTTGATTTGATTTTATTTTATTTTATATTTATTTTTATAAATTGGCTTTATTTAAATGTGTGTTTATATATATATATATATGTGTGTGTGTGTATGTGTGTGTGTGTTTTAGAGCGTCAACAAAATGTAGTCATTTCTGCTGCTGTTTTTCTGCTTGAAACCAAAAATGCAATTTTTTTATATACTTTTTTTTTTTATTTTTACAAGACTTTGAGCGTGTTTACATGTGTATGTGTGTGTGTTTGTGTGTGGGTGTGTTTGTGTGTGTGTGCTTAAGTTGTTCTTTTGGTCTTGGTTCTCACTTCTCTTTTAAGCATATGTGTATGTGTATATGTATATATATATATATATATATATATAGTCTTCTTTGTAACTATTTTTTAAACTAAAATGTGGCTTACATAAGGAATAACGAAAAAACAGTTATATACATATGCATGACAGTTAAAAAATTCTTGATGTATATAGTGACGTAATTGGAAAATGTCCAAAGAGTAAAGTAGTAAACCAAAGGAGTGGCATTCGCCCATTACTCATAAATTTGTTGTGTTGGATATTTTCTTATTCAAACATATATATATATATATGTATATATATATATATGTGTCGGGTAGCGGGATTGCAGGTGTGGGAGGTTAGACGAAACCAAAATTTTGAAAAGTAAAAAAATGTTCAATTACAAAATTGTTTGCGCATTTTTTCGGCAATATTTTTATTTAATTTTTTTTTTTTTGGAATATTATTATTGTGACTTTAATTTTATGTTTTTTTTTTTGTTTGTTTTTTTTTTGAAGTAAATAACAGCAAAAGTGAGTTTTAAAACAATACAAAAATAATTCTTAAAAAAGCATACAACGTTTTTCGATAATTTTCTGAGTGTGTGTGTGTGTGTCTGTATGTGTGTATGTGTGTGTGAGTGTGGGTATGTATGTGTGTGTCTGTGAGTGTGTGTATATATGTGGTTATCTAACAGCAAATTACAAAGCACACGCTCGAAAAAAAATCATTAAATGTATTTTCTTTGTTAACGTTAATTTGTGTTGTGTTAAAAATAATGTTGAAACATGATGTTGTTCTTGTTGAATGTTTATATAATGCATTTATATTATTATTGTTGTTCTTGTTGTTGTTGTATTTTTGTTTTGTTTTCTTCGTCTTCTTGTTTCCTTTTTGCTGTTTATTTAATTTAATATTAAAAATGTATATATTTAAATTTATTTAATGCAATTTGTTTTTTACGTTTTAATCATTTCTATATTTTTGCTTTTTCATTTTACTCTTTTTTTCTTGTTTTTGTTTTTATTTTTATTTTTTTTTTTTTTATTTTTTTTTTCTTTCTTTTTTTTTTTGAAAAAACGTGCAAACAATGTGTAAAGGGGAAAACCGACAGCCGAAAAATAAATAAAAAAATGCTTTTCAAAATACATTTAATTATTTGTTTTCAAATATACCTTCTCTTGATGCATGTATGTATGCGTATACACACACACATATACACTACTAGATGTGTGAGCATGTACATATGTGTATGTGCATGAAGCCAAAAACAAACTTCATGCTAAAACTTGACTTGGGTTGAGTTTCATTCCATTCCTTTACAAGTAATATCAATGTATATATATATATATATATATATATATATGTATATATATATTTTTATATATGTTGCAAATGTGACCCTATTATATGCAAAAATGAATTTCATCGTAGCATGTAAAGCACTCTGTTTTAGACCGAAGAATAAGTCGCGTCGTTTTTTAAATAAAAAAAAAAAACATTGATTCCTGCAGAATACCGTTAGCTCATTTATAAACGTTGAGAAGCTGTGCGATCGGATTAATAAACCATAAAAGCTGATGGGCCCAGTGATAAATAAATAAGAAAAAACGTGGATAATAAATAGTGCAGCTGTCAAAAATGATTAAGACTGAGCAATAACAATGACACGGTGGCGGCAACTGCAGATGCGACATGCCACATTAGTGAAAAGCGAACTATGGCAGTATGTTGATGCAACGAAAATGTGCCCAAAATCAGCAATTAGCCTAACTGAAGATTGGTAACAAATGAACAGAACAGTGCGTGTGGGTACAGCAGAAAACAGTGAACTCTGCCGACGAGAAAAATATTGGCTTGTGGTGCCTCGATAGTGGGGTGTTGCGCGGCACACATGAGTTCAAATAAGAGTTTGCATTTGGCTAACAATAAGACCACACGGATTAGTGGCATTGGTAAAGTTAAAGCCGCAGTTAAGAGGCGGCAGCAGCAGCGGGCTGACTGAAGTCAGCTGAAAAGATGTTTTCAATATATCAGGAAAAATCACAGACAATGGTTTTGAAATTCATTGTCAGATAAATTAAGTTACGGTAACTTGTACTAATTGAATGGCGAAAGGAATCAAGTGAGTAGTATAATGCATGGCGCTCAAAACGATCTTGATCTAGGGCATTACAGAATGGGACATGTGAATGAAAGCGATTTGAAATGTATGACTAAAAGTGGTCAAGAATGGAAAGTTGTCCAAAATGCGAAATCTGCATAAGCGAAACGCAAACTGCAAGAATTCATAGAAGTGAAAAGTGAAAAGCGTACGACATAACTATTGGAAATAGTTCATAGCCAATTAGAACGCAATCCCTGGGAGGATGCAAATACTTCGCAACTTTCACTTTCTTAAACAAAAGTCAGAGTTATTTGAAGACTTGAAAGTAGATAAAGAGTAAGAAGAGAAGGGTAAGAAGATAAAAGTACTTCAGTCAGACAATGGCACTGAGAGGCCTCGCAAGAGAATGGGTTAGCAGAAAGAAAGAATCGTATCCAGGTCGAGATGGTGGGCCTCCATCATTTTGGGCAGAAGCAGTAAACGCAGCATATTACATCAGAAACAGATGGCGAGATTCCCCATGATTACTGGACGAAGAAAATTCCTACAGTACGCCAAGTTCTACGGCTGGGATCAGAGCTCAAACGGAGATATCGGCATCAATATCACGAGTAAAACTTGTGATGGGTCTAGAACGATCCAGGCAGAAGGCAGTTGAGCAGCAGCGTGGCAGAGGGCGTCCCATGATCGAGAGGACAGGCCAGCGTGGTGGCAGAGCAGCTCAAGCGAGACGTTCGAGGAATGCGAAATTGCAACTGCACTGGAAGAGGCGAAAAGGCAATTGAAGATGCATTTCTTGCGCAGATACACAATGGAACATTGGAGGTGGTGAAACACCCTAAGGATCGAAAGATTTTCAGGAGGAGTTTCAGGAAAAAAAAGAGGAGAGGATTTTCATGAAACGTATTCATCTGTAGCACGATATGGAGATACATCCAATGGACGTGATCACAGCCTACAGTTGGAATCGGGCAAATCAATTGGAACGAAGCAGGATTAACCTCGAAGTATGGCCAGCGGCTTCAATTAGATGCCCTGTTTGTTTGTTGAAGAAGGCGCTATACGGATAACGCCAGTCCGGTTTGCATTGGTATTGTAGACTCAGGACTATAAGAAGCTATAAGAAGTTGGATTACAGCCCACGAAGCTGGAGCCATGCCTGTTCGTCAAACGTCAGGAGAAGACGATTCTGCCAGTATCTATTTACGTCGATGATTTACTGTTGGCGTCAAATCAACCGAATTGGTTGCAACAGACCAAAGAAGTGCTCTGAGACGCATTTGAACACTGGAAAACGCCGGCGAAGCGCATTTTTCGGTATCTAGGCGGTACCAAACAACTCGGTCTGTTGTTCAAGCGAAGGGGCGAAGATCTGTACGGCGTCGTTGTTTCTGACTGGGGCGCCAATTTGACCGACAGGCGATCATATTCTGGACAGGCGTTTATATTGGCAGTTGCCGATATAAGTTGAGTGGCACGAAACAAGTCCGAATACTTGGCAATGAGCGAAGCAACTAAGGACTAACTAACCAAAGCGGCCAGAAATTGGTTAAAGGCGTTGTCTTTGTCTTCACATCGATGTGCGCCACCATTTCAACCAGCAGAAGCACCAGAGTGGCGACATCCAAGTTGACTATACGCAGACGGAGCAAATGCCAGCAGATGTCCTGACGAGGGCAATTCCTTCGTATGTAATCAAAAATTAATTTCAGAATAAGTCGCGTCGTTATTTAAATAAAAATCATTGATTCCTGCAGAATATCGTTTTCTCATATATATATACATATATATACATATATATGTATTATAATATTGTTCTGTTCTGTTTCTTTTTGGTTTCAGTCTGTCTGTCTGTGCGATCTGTCATCTGTATATATGTAAATTTTAATTATTTGTTTTCCATTTTTGTTTTGATTTGTATATATATATAAATATTCAACGTTGTTGGCGTTAACTTCATTACCTCCTATATTCTATCTCTATCTTTCGTTTTTTGCTTTTGTTGTTGTTGGTGTTTGTTGTTTCCTTTTGTTTGTTAAAGTATTATTGCTTGATTAAGTATAAATATATATATATTTATACATATATTTGTACATATAATTTGAAGTCTCGTCCTGATAACCTACAAGTTGCAAATATGCATATGTAACTAGATAACTAGCTTATGAGTTAACATCTCAAAGTCTTTTAAGTATTTTTACTGCAAGTTGTAGCTGTAGCTGTGTGTGTTTGTATGTGTGACCGTGTGTGTGTGTGTGTGTGTGTGTGCTTGTTTCACTAACTGTTAGTACGAACTTGTCTTCAGATACATTTCAAATTGGAAGAGTTTCACATAAGTTCCGTTTTGTCAATTGACAATATAGAAAACATTCAAAGAAAAAAGACAAATAAACAACGGGAAGACCAACAAGCACATTAAACATAACATACATGTGTGTGTGTGTGTTTTGTGTGTGTGTGTGTTTTGTGTGTGTGTGTGTTTTGTGTGTGTGTGTGTTTTGTGTGTGTGTGTGTTGCTGTGTCTGTGTGTGTGTGTTTTGGTGTGTTATTATCGTTCCATTCCATAATGTTCCCCACAACGGACAAGAAAAACTCTGCACTGCTTGCAGCCCAAACAATAAACACGAAACGAAGCAGTGCACAGTGGGCAACAATATACAAAATAGCACACAAAATGTGTACCCAGTACGTATGCGTATGTGTCTGAGTGTTAAGTATAAAAAGGTTCTTGTGTTTCGTTTGTTATCCTATCTAGCTACTTAAATACCCACCCCTATGCCACACCCTCCCCCCCCCACACACTCCTCCCCTAGTAGCTCCCTCTCTCTCCAACACGTCCATCCTTCTAGTTTCTTCCCCATCTTATTTAACTCAATTCTTTACATATTTATTAATTTACGTATTCGCTAATCGTTGAATAATTGCTGTTCTGTGTTGTGGTTGCCTTATTTTTTGATTTTTTTTCTTTTATTTATATATATACTTTATTTTTACACATTGTCTGCAAGTGTGCTTTAATATCAATTTCAATTTCAATTGTTTTTCATTTATTTTTGTAATTATTGTATTTTTGTCTTCTTTTTCTTTTGTATGTAGTCTATTTGTATTTGTTTTTTAATTGCTATTTCTATTAATTTAATAATGCACATATGAATTGTGTTTGTTTTTTTTTTTGTTTTTTTTTTTGTTTTTTTTTTTTTGTTGCACTTGATATCATTTCGTTGCATATTTTTTCTCTATTTGTATTTGGGTTTGATCATTTTGAAATATTTATGAGATATATAAAAAAAACTATGTATGTATGTGTGTATACAGACATACTTATTTTGCATTCTTTTTCCTTTTCCTCTTTTAACGTCTGTCCGATTTTTTTTGCGAGTATATGTATGTGTGAGTAGGTATGTGTGCGTAAGTGTATGTGTAGGTGTGTGTGCATGTGTAGGAGGGGAGTGTATGCAGTAGCTGACTGCTATAAAGGACAAGTGTGTGTGTGAATGACAAAAACCTGACTGACATGAGGTGAAAAACTACGTTGTGCTGCTAACGTATGCATTTCAGCGAGCAAGAGAGAGAGAGGGAGACAGATACGTGTTGGAAAAAATAAATATTATTTAATGTTTAAAAATAATTAACGAAACAGAAACCAGTTACAAAATTTATATATTGCGAATAATGTAAATTGACACTGGATTGATGATTGATGTGGGTCAAAAATATTCTAAAATATTAACAATTTCAGTTAGCGTTTAAATGTAGATATGTGTGGGTGTTAATGTGTGTGGGGTATTTGTGCATCTTGATTGGCTCTGTTTCAATAGATGGGAGACTAGATTACGTAATTGATTGATTGATTGTTTGATTGATTGAACTGTGCGCTGTTGGCAAATCAGAGCCAGCAAGAATCATCGACTGCTGAATTGACTGAATAATATTAGTAATATATAAAGTAATATATATATTAATATTATTACTATATAATATATATATTATTTATATACACATATATTTAAATATGGAAGATATGGAAGAAATATGTGATGATTGAGGTCAGTAGTAATAGTGTGTGGCTGTGTGTTTGTGTGCGTATGTGTGTGTTTGTGTGTGTGTATGCACTACTTGATGGATTCATATATTGCTTATTATTCATGCATTATTGTAGATGTTTGATTGTTTTTCTCTAACTCTCTCTTCTCTCCCCCTCCTCCGATTTGGTTGTTTTTATACATATATATATTTATCGACGCAACTCTTTTAATTTTCAAGTATTTTGACGAGTTGTTTGTTTTTCGTTTTGGGTTGATGTTAGATAAATTTATTGATTGATTGATTGGTTGGTTAGTTGCTGGTTGGTTGGTTGGTTGGTTGATTGATTGATTGATTTGTTGGTTGGTTGGTTGATTGGTAGAGTGTAGAGTAGTTGGTTCGCATTAGTTTCTTTTTCAGATTGGCTGCCCCCAGTACACAATTGCTTCACGATTTTTTTCAGCATATTCTCATAATAATCATATAATAATAATAATAATAATCATATAATAATAAAGTTATTTTTTTTTTGTTTTTTTTCGATTTGTTTTGTTTTTTCAATATACTTAAAAATTATTGGAGCTTGCATAACGCAAGCTTTTGCTTCTTGTTTCTCTTCTTCGATTAATTTCTTTGTTTTTTTTTTAATATAAACTTCTTTTCAAACTTTAATTTCCTTTTTTGTTTTGTGGTTGCTTTTCGCTATATGTATATAAAGCAACAGATACAAACGTCTTGCATATATCGTACCATCTACATACATATATCGTTAAAGAGTTGTTGCATGTTCAGACACACAAAAGTATATACACATACATATTCATATCTATACGTATATAAATATACATATATATATATATATTTATGCAAGTGTATATACATATATATAAACAATGTTTTCTTTCTTTTGTTTTGTTTTTTTTTCTTTTTCATTTAAAAATACAATTCGTTTAATACCTAGAAAATGCTTAAATACAATATCTATATGCATATACATTATAATAACTGTATATATACGTATTACTAGATCTAAATAGTATTTATATATATCTCTATATATGTATACATATATATATTTATATATATATATATTTCACGATGATTATTTTACAATTGTATGTGTGTGCGCCGTGTATGTGTGTGTTGATTATTAGTCTTTTGTCTAGTTGAAATAAATTATAAATTTGGTGTTTGCGAGGAATTTCCTATTATTTATCCTTGCCATATATTTCTGATATAACCTCAAAAACACATTAAGGAAAGTATTCGAAACGAAATGGAAATTGAAATAAGGTCCGAAAGCAGCAAGAATTTGTTTAACAAATTCCAAATGCCGCCAAATCAATGTAAATATTGCTCTACAAATTATTTATATTCTTGAAAATTTAAACTACACTTTAAAGTAAGACGAGAAAATCACAAAAAAAAAAAAAAATACGTTTCGTGTTACCCAAATTTCAATTATCTTTAAAAAGAACGTAAACGCATATTGCACTTTGTCATGAACTTTGTTCTGGGCATCAGACAAAAAAAAATCAAAAAAAAAAAGTTAATTTAAATAATTTTTGGGTTATACAAAAATGGCAGTCTGAAAGGGTGGGGGGGGGGCACGCACACACAAGCGAGCTTTCTGGGTAACACACACACCCACACACACACACACACAAGCACGCACACACACACACACAGGTGGCAAATGAAATCTGCTCCAAACGTAGACAACTTTAATAGGTGTACGTGTGTGTGTGTGTGTCTGTGTATGTATGAATGTAGGCATACATGTGTCTCTCTGTGTAAGAAATTTGTTAAATATTAAATATGAAAGGTGTTACACAAACAAAATCAAAGCAACACTGCTCTAAAAGCGCCATCTATCAATTACTCGCTCGCTCGCTCGCTGGCATTCTCTCTCTCTCTCTCTATGTCTCTCGAATCTCTGTCTAATGCATAACTTGGCATTGTATATGTATGTATATGTACATGCAAATGATTTTAGCCTGCTATTCGTTACTTTTCCTATATATTTTTTTTGCTTTTTGTCTAGACCTTAGCAAAAGATTATCAACTAAAATAAAAAGATTGTATGATTGTACATATATAAATATATATATATGTATGCGTATAAAAAAAATTGCTAAGGTTTCAACTCTCTCGATATATAAACCTATAATATATAGAGTAGTGTTGTCGCTCTATACTCCCTATTCTTTACAACACTGCCAGCTACTACAACTACTCTCTTACTGCCCAACACTCCCCCTCTTTTCAATCTATTTATCTTTATGCTAGTTTCTATTCAGTTATGTGGGTGGGTGTGTGTGTATGTGTGTGTGTTGTGGGTGTGAGTTTCTTTGCGTTTCGTACTGTTTTTCTTAGCGAGATTAACTTTTTACAAATAATTTTGGACATAGAACTGATTCTCCCTTTGCAGGACTTTTTCGACTAACATTTATATTTGTAATCGTCGAAATAAAAAAAATAAAAATAATTGAAATGAAAATGCTGTTGTTATTATTCTGCTGTATGTGCGTGTGTTTTTGTATGTTTTTGTGAGTTGTTGCTCTTCGATTTATTTTATAAAAAACATTTTGATTCATATTTGGATAAATATATATATATATATATATATATATATACATATACATATACATATATAGTTTTTAAGGTAAGGGGATTATTGAGATATATATATATATATATATATACATACATAAAAAAAAAAATACAATCAAACAAACATAGAAAACGGTGCCCTAACCTGCTTCGCTATCGCTTGAGTCACTCGAACTGCTATCACTCGAACTCGATGACGATGAATCGCTGGAACTTGAACTGGACGAAACAGGATTCGCTGGCTGCACAGCCTCCACTTTGCTCGACGTGTTCTCATCTGCAACAGAAGCAAGAGTATAACATTATTACATTATAATTATTTCATTATTATTATTACATTATTTTTATTACATTATAATTATTACATTATTATTATTACATTATTTTTATTACATAATTATTATTATTATTATTATAGCGTACATAAAGTTCATAATAGAAAATACACTCCACCGATATAGCACTCTTAACCCATGAGAGCCACATAGCCGTCTAATGTTTAAACGTCTTCGAGTCTAGGACATGCCCGGTTGAGCCACGAGTTAACCACTGTTCCGTTCCTGTGGCGTCACAATCTCAATCTCATATATATTTTTGTCTGCTGACCCATATTCAGAATAATCAAGCCAAAATGAAAAAAATAAACTATATATAGAGCTTACCTTTCTTGGCGGTTTTCTTGCTAGCGCCCAATTGGCCGGTGACGTCTTGTAAACGCTTTTCCAGCTCCTGTTTCTTTTCCGCCATTTGCTCATCCTTTGATTTCCCAGAAGGCTTTTTATCTGTAACAAGAGAAATGCATCATTTTTTCAGACAATATATGCAAAAGAAATTAAATATATATTTTTAAACAGCTTGAAAGCGATTAGTTAACTGACAAAGCAATAAACAGACAAAAAGACACAGATAGAGGGAGTATGAGAGAGAGAAAGAGAGAGAGAGAGAGAGATAGAGATAGATAGAGATAGATAGAGAGAGAGAGAGAGAGAGAGATAGAGAGTGGGAGAGGGAGAGAAGGAAGAAATAGTTGGAGCAACAGTCTTTTGTATTTTTCTATTTTCTTTTTTAATTTGACAGTTAGTTGTTGCATACTAACTGAAAAGCTTTTTGATGGATGGATTGATCAGCAATCATCACATGCATCAATCAGTCAGTCAGTCAATCAATCACACAATCAATCACACACAAACAAATGCAAGAGTTCTAAGCGCATGCAATGTTATCATTATGAATATCTTTTTTGAGCTACACTACTTAAAAAAAAAAAACAAACATTCCAAATCAACTGGGATACCCTTGCAGCGCACTTTACTTCGACATGTGTATTTATGTGTACATATTTGAGCTGATCTCGGATATCGGATACATATTAATTACACACAACTGTAACTGTTTTTGCATATTGAAAAAAAAATAAATAAATATTCGAATTCATAATTGTTTTCTTGTTCAAGTGTCCATCCACTACGGTTTCGCTATTCTATGCCTGCAAGGGTATTTCAACTTCGGCTGCCCAAAGTTAACTCTGCTTCTTCTTGTTCTTGTTGTTAATTACACACTTTTCAAAATGATTTTCGCGAGAGTAGCGCAAAAAATTGGAAACAAAAAACAAAACAGAGAAATAAATATATATGTGTGTATAAATATATATATAAATATATGAAAAAAAAATATATATTGAAGCAGCAAACTTAAGATATATATTATTTTTCTTTTGGTTTTTTTTTTTTTTTTTTGAGAGTTTAGCTAACTAAACATGTGACCACTAAAGTAATTTGCGTTTTTGGAAATTTGGAAAATTCTTTTTGTTTCGTTGCTGTTGTTTGCTTGTTGTTTCAATCGATTATCGATTTATAAAAACTGTGACAAACACAAAAAGAGTCACACAAGCAACAAAAATGAATTTGTTGTTTGCGCACCAGCATTAAATATATTGTAGCATAATTAAAAGTTTTTTTTTTTTTTTTTTTTTTTTCAAAAATTTGTATATTATTGCTTCTAGTTGTTGTACTGGTGGTTGCTATTGTTGTTGTTTGTTGTTGTTGGTTGTTGTTGTTGTTGTGGTCTCGTGGTTTAGTTACAAACTTACAATATGGCTTACGTGTTTTTTTGCGCAAACACGACGCCACATAGCTTTCTAGCTCGCGCAGCGTCGACGGCTTCAGCGTCTCGAAGTCAATCTCAATCTCATCCGGATTCGAGTCGCGCAGCGATGGCTCCCGATTCTGTATGATGTGCACCACACGTCCCAGCTTGTCACCTATGTGCCACACACGACGGGGGTTGTGGGGGGTGAGCGGGACACAGATAGGAAGGGAGGATAGATAATATATATTTAATTAGTTTATTTATTCATTTGATCTCAAATGCATCGTGTCGACATTAACAATAATTATTATCACACATTAAATCTTTTTTAGGTTAGGTTGGATTTGACACACATTAGCCATTTTTGTCCCGTTGCGGACTTACTACATTTCTATGGCAATCTAATGTCCGATAATGTTCGAACTGTGCTGGACACCTTATAGACAGTGACTTGCAAGTGTAGCGTGTCTTTTCCTCGCCAGTGCAGAAGTGCTGCTAACTTAAACCACAGTTCTTTACTGCGTTCACTATTTAAATTTGGGCCAGGTTTGGCGCGTGCTATGCGACCTTAGTTTGAAAAGGATATGAAATGTGATTGAAATTCACATTTGAATATCGAAATCGGTATAATCTTATGGTCGATTTCGTTAGTTGGGTGCATGTAGTATGTGAATATGCTGCTGTTGTATCTGGCATTTAAACGGACATGCCTAGATCGAGACTCGGTCACCATAATGTAAAAATCAGGTTACCAAAATTGAATACCGTAAATAAATTTGGAAAAATGCGGGAATCAGAACCAAAACTTCGTCTCTGTAGAGACAAGTTCTTTGGCTCAGTTTCACTGCTAAAGCTTCCTGCACATGTGTGTGTATGTGTGTGTCTGTGTGTGGGTGTGTAGATTAGAAGATGCGTACGCGTCTCACCTGGCAACTTGTTAATGTCGAGAGATAGTTGTCGCTTCTCATCGTAGGACATGGGCTTGGCTGTGTCCTCCTCCTCGGAGTCGAAGTTGATCACCTGGTTCGGCCTCTTTTTGCTGCTGCCACGCGCACCAACTGCGCTGCCGCCGCTGGCACCAGCCGCATTGGCGCCAGCACCACCTCCACCACCGCCGCCACCAGCTCCAGCGCCTGCATTGCTGGCATTGTTGCTGTTGTTGTTTTTGGTGCGTTTGGCATTTGTAGTGCCGCCACCAGTTGTGGCAGCCGCTGTTGCATTTGCAACGATTGCCGCTGCATTCGCAGCATTGGCAGCCGCTGACCCCGCTCCACTGCCGCCGGCATTGACGTTCGCATTGCCTTTGCCTCCTCGCTGTCCCCTGCTCTTAGTACCTTTGCTGGTTCCACCAGAGCCGCCAGCTCCAGCCGCAGCACCCGCTGCGAGGGCGCCCGCCAGGGCATTAGCGGGCGCTTTGCCACCGCCAGCTGAAATACCCACGCCCGGATTGACGCTCGCATAGCCGCCGGCACCCGCTCCTCCACCGGCTCCAGCGCCCGCTCCGCCCACAATCTGGCTCATGGCCAGCGCCATTTCGTGAACTTGCTGCAGTCTCTCCGCAACGGGTACACCGCTTGAAACGCCACCAGCGCCGGCAACGCCACCGGCACTCACCAACGAACCACTGATCAGGACGCTTAGATTGGCACTGGCTGCATTTGTGGCATTTAGGGCGGCCACATTTGGTGGCATGGCGACGCCTCCAATGCCGTGCGAGGCATTGCCGGCATTGCTTGACCCACCAAGCGAATGGTGATGATGATGATGACCGCCGCCACCGGCGGAACCACTGCCACCGCCCGACCCACTCATCCCAGTGCCCAGTTGGCTCTTTCTCTTCTCCTTGAGTTTTTTTCGAGCTTTCTTTTTGGCTGATGCCTCCTCGACCAGTTTACGAATCTCCTCTTGCAGGCCCAGCAGCTTGGACTCCAGTGTTTTGAGCTTTGCATTGCGCTCCTCATCCGAGTTGGATTCATTTTCCGTTTCACTCGAATCGTCACTGGATGAGTCACTAGCATCATGCTTGGATACGCTTGAATAGCCATGATGATGATGGCCAGCATTCGCTACTGTCTCATCGGGTATATTTAAGTAGCGCATCTCGAATACATCCTGTAATTTACGTCCCATTGCAACAACATCATGATCTGGTGGATTATATTTATAGCAATTTGTGAAAATTAAACGCACATCAGCGGCAAATTCGGGTGCGCTCTTATATTCTCGATTGTCCATTTTCCGCTTAACGGTGCCCAAGTCCATTGGTTTGTTGATGATGTCATGATAGTCGTGCAGGCCCAACAATTCCGCATCAACCGGCTTGTAGAAGGGCCAGGCGCAGCCAGAGTGTTTCTTGGAGAAGAGCTCTTTGAGTATCTCGTTGCATGACTTGAGTGAATCCGATAGTTTCTCCTTTGATTTGGGTATGGAGCCGCCAACACTGCTGCCGCCGGCACCGAGACCAGGGATACCGGCGCCACTCAATGGTGACATCGGATACCCTCCCGAGCCCTGGAATGTAAGATCCTGTGTTCGTTTTCATTCAATTCATCGATTTATCGGGTAACGGTAATCGATATCGATTCGTTTTTGGTTGTTGGCAGTGCGTAGTGTGTGGTGCATTGATTATTAGATGATGACAATAACGATAACGATAACGATGATGATGACGAAAACGATTAGGAAGAAAATAAAAAGAAAATAAAATAAAAAATTAAAAGAAGAAAACAAAGCGACAATGGATTAGAGAGCATTCAAATTAAATTGTAAATGTATAATAATATTAGGCGTTTACAAAGATATCTGGTTTTTTTATCTTTCGTTTTTTTAAATCTATATACGTATTTGGATTGCATGATTAAGTTGAAATATTTAGAGCTGAACAACAATAATTAAGCGAATCCTGCATTCCAGATGAGCGCACAAAAGATTCAAAGCAAATGTTTCTCTTAATTTTTCTTCTTTTTTTTTGTTAATTGCGAGTTGTAAGACAAACTCACATTCATCGATAACTAATCCGATAATAATTAATTAATGCATTTAGTCGACAACTATTCGTCTCCTACGACATCGATTGTTCTCAACTCAAATATTGTACGGAATAGTGGGGGTAGGTGATATTATCTCAAAGCATAAGTGTAAAAGGCAAAGGCAGCGTTTAAATATATGAGTTCAAATGTGTCGCTTTTGAAGGCTATGAATAGAGGAGACGAAATAATAATGTGTATATTAGAACCTAGAGTTGCGATCCGCCCAAGGAGGTGCATTTGTAAGACTATCTACTGGCAAACACACACACAATTGAGCGTTAAAGAAATATCAAGGATGATAAAATGAAAACAGGAACTCAAAACAGATATTTGGTTAGATAATTATTAATGGTTGGAGGAGGATTAATGTGATTAGCGAGCATGAGGAGTATGGGGAGCAAGGAGAAACGTCTGCGCTTGATTTGCCCCTTACCTTCTTGCCAATTACCTGACGATTCGATTCCCGCCTCGTCGCTATTTTGGCCGCCTTGGCCTCCATAGCGCCGTAGGGTGATTCAAATGCATTCGCCGTTGGCGTCGTCGTGTCCGCCTTCCGTTTGACGCCCTTCTTCATTTTGGCCGGCTGCTGGGGCGGCAGTACGGCATCAACGACTCCCGTACTATTCACATACGCCTGGACAGCTGCCGCAGCAGCAGCATTTGATGTTGCCATTGTGGCGGCACCACCACTGCCATCCAATGCTGCTGCTGCCGCTGCCGCCGCTGCTGCTTGTGCTTGGGCTGCCGCCGCTGCTGCTGCGACCGCTGCTGCCGCTGATGCTGCTGAGGAGGAATTGTTGCCGTCCAGCAGCGAGTTGCTGCTGTTGCTACTATTGTTGCTGTTGGCCAGCGCCGTCTGCTGCTGTTGTATGCTTGCCGCATAATTGGCGCTATGCGCCGGATTCAATAAGCTAGCCATCGCTGCATTTAAAACGGCCGCATTGTTTGGTCCGCCCGCCGCTGCTGCTGCCGCTGCTGCTGCCGCTGCCATTGCCATTGTCGTTGTGTTCGTGCTGCCGGGCACCTGATGCGGCGCCATTGTGCTAATCGGTGGTATGGACGGTGCACTGCCTCCGCCTCCGCCCGTTGATGAAACCGTGCCGCCCATCGCCGAAACGGGACGTGAGGAATTTCCTCCCGACGACGACGACTGCTGCCCCAGACTGCCCCCCAGTGATCCCGATGACGACGCCGCCGCCGCCAACTGCTGTGCGGAGGAAGTGGATTGCGATGCTTTCCCAGTTGTTGGTGCTGTCGTCGTTGTTGCTGTCACCGATTGGGCGCCTGTCGCAGATGTTGCATTATTATTATTACTGGTGCTGCCGGCGCCGCTGCTGCTGCTGGCTGCCGTCGTTATGCTCGTGCTATTATTCGTGCTTTGGTTGGCTGCCGCAGCTGCTGCCGCTGCTGCTGCTGCTGCAGATGCTGCACCTTTTGGTGTAGCCGGTGCTCGTTGTTTCTTTTTGCCACCCTTGGCCGTGACGGGCTCCAGTTCGACCTCCTCCTTGGGCATACCTTCGATCTTCTGCAGATAGACCTTCTCGAGCGCATGGGCCATAACGACAACATCCTCGCCGGGCTTATTATACACCGAACAGTTGGTGAACATTGTGTTTATATCGTGGACAGCCTCCTTGGCGGACCAATAGTAATTATTCTCCAATCGCTTCTTAATCGTACCCAAGTCCATTGGCTGTTTAATGATCTTGTGATAGTCAGGCAGGTTTAATTTTTTCGCATCGACCGGCTGTTGGAAGGGCCACGAGAAATGATGCTTCCATAAGAATTTCATGACCGTTTTGATGATATATTGCAATTGATTCGTATTACGTCCCGGTCGATCATGTGGCGGTACAACCGGTGGCTGGACAACTCCGTTGATTGGCTCCACAACGGGCTCATAACGTGGCGGTGGTTCGTTGGATGACATTTTTATATTGTTGTAGATTTAAATAGTATATATATATATATATATATATATAAACCTACTGATGTATAAAATATATATATATATATATATATAACTATTGATGTATATTATATATGTATATGTCAGCTATGTTTTCTTTCTGCTGTTGCTGCTAATGCTGCTCTCCAAAAACAAATTGACTGAGACGGCCGACGCACACACACACACCACACCACCACCACAACAACAACAACGCCGCACACACGCCCGGGGCCGTCTCGTCCTTCTCACGCGTCCTTGTTTGTTGTATGCCCCGCTACTCAGAGCAGCCACAGATGCCGGCTGCTGTTGCTGCTGCTGGTGATGCAACTGCAACTGCTGCTACTGTTGCTGCTGCTGGTGTTGCTGCTGGTGTTGCTGCTACCAACAACGAGTGTTGCTGCTACTTCGTCGACGGCTTCTGTTGGTGGCTTTTGTGTCCGTTGCATACTCAGTAAATTGTTGTCAACTGTAAATATGAATCGTATTAAAATATGTATACCTACATATATATTTATAAATCCTTATCACTCTAGACTTACCACCACTTGCCGGTTTCGTGGCGCGGCGGCTTTCTTCAGATGTCCTGCAGATATTGTTAATTGGTTGCCTTTAATTTAAATTGCTTCTTACGTGTTCCTTTCACTTGCAATTAATCAGTTCGTTTGGCATTTTTTTGTGTTTATTTATTTATTTGTTTTTTTTGGATGACACTTCTTGCTGCTGTTGATTGTTTGTTGGAAGTGGTAGTGTTGTTGCAGCTTCGTCTTCCTCCCTTTTGTTAACTGAATTTTGTATTTAATTTGTATTTGTTGCTCTTCTTAATGCAATATTTTGGTCGGATATCCAAGCAGCGAGGAGACTGAAAAAACACAAGTAAATACAGTATCAAAATCAGTCTCAATCCAGAATGAGTAAAAAGGAGGTGATACCTTATTTAACATCGATATCGATATACACAATAAAGAGAAATGTAAACACAGCCTTCTTGTCTTATTTTGTATTTTTCTTTTATTTTTTTCGATGCCGGCCGGGATTGTCGAAAATCCGAAGTTTCTTCGGCTCTTTTGGACAAAAATTATATCTCGAAACTTTTGCATGGACAATTTTTTTCTGCACACACATAACACAGAACTAGAGAGAGCGAGAACAACACACGTGAATGCTTTTGGGAAAACAGAATTTTGTTTTATGTTATATAAACAATAAAATGCTATTCAGATAAACAAAATACAAACAAAACAAATACACATATATACATACAACCGCATGCACTAACACACAGATGCACAGACACTCACACGCATACGATTCGTTTCTCGCGCGCGCTCGCCGAAGTGCAAAATGCAGCGAAACATACAAAACACAGCAGACGGACGGCGAAGCTAAAACAGCGTGCAAGGCATCAAATAAATAAGAAACAACACAAAACGCTTAAACTTGCTTCATATTTTCTATGGCAATTTTCTTTTATACACAACACAAGCACAGACACGCTGCAACTGCTGTTGCTTCTTCTTGGGATTTTATTTTGTTTATTTTTTATTTTATTACGCTTTCGCGGCTTGGCCTTTATTTTTCAATTTTTGTTTTTTCGTATACCCCACTTAGTATGTGTTTGTGTATGTTAGTTGTTACTTTGCCGCCGTTTTGACACTCACGACAACAGCAGCGCTAACATCACCAGCACCAGCGTACCAGTCGAATTGAGCGGCGAGACAACTTTCGAAATTCGAAAATGAGAGAACTAGAGAACGAAAAAAGATTGAGAGCGTCACACACACACACACATACGATTAGCGAGAAATACGAAATGCTCACTATAGAGCCGTCCCGCTTCCACACATGTGTGGCTTTGATATAATTGTGTTGACAGCGCGTAATAAAATAAAAACCAAATTTTTAATCAAAATGAAATTATTGTTATAGTTATAAATATGAAATATGTTTAAGGCACTCTCATCGGGCACAATTCTTCAGGTGAAAAATGTCACAAAGTGAAAAGAACACGAGCGCATCTTTTGCGGGATGAGTGAGTGAGTAAAACACACTGCTGTTTGTATTGTGGTGTGTTGGTGGAAGAAATTCACCACTCTACCGCCGCCGCCAACTTAGCTTGGTTATGTTCCTTTCGTTTCAACAGAGTAGCAGCAGGCAGCATGATTCATGCATATAAGAAAGTCTCTTTGTTTGTTGCCGTTGTTGCACATTGCAAGCACACATTCACACATATGGAAAATAAAAACGGCCTACCTAATTTTGTTTTTAACACTCTACACCCTCAACTCAACTCTGGCTGATGAGGTATT
The DNA here is from genome assembly GCA_035044245.1 of Drosophila nr. fundita. Classification (NCBI taxonomy): domain Eukaryota; kingdom Metazoa; phylum Arthropoda; class Insecta; order Diptera; family Drosophilidae; genus Drosophila; species Drosophila nr. fundita. Next base: position 128,857 of record JAWNMG010000164.1, read on the forward strand.
TATGGTTAGCTGAGCAGCGGCAGCGGAAGAAATGACTCTCGTAAAGCTTTGATGACGACGATGACGGCGGCTGCCACGAACAACAGGCGTACACGCACACACACACGAGCAGTTCTCTCTCCCTCTCTCGCACACATATGTCTGTTGCTAGGCTGCACAGTGGTTCGGCGCTCGCATAAATTCCCCAAAGCGAATTTGTAAACAATGCGCCCCAAATTTATTGTAACTGTCACACATACCGCACACACACACACGCATTGCTATGCACATATATATGTTTAGGTGACATTATATTTAGTTATTTTGCCGGCCGGCAAAGTATGCATTGCTTTCACTTCGCCACTTTTACACACACACAAACACTTAAATTAATGAAGTAAAAAATTCAATTTGAACCGCAGTTGGATGTGCAAAATTTGCCAAGGCGGTAAAGAAAATTCAATGACGCAAAATTCAAATCGGAAAAAAAAAACAGCAAAACAGCAGTCAACAAATGACGAAGTCCTTATCAAAAGTGTGAGTCGATTCAATATTTCCATAACGCGCAATTATTATTAAAAACAACAAAAATTAAGCAAAAACACTCCAAGATAAAACAAAAAACATACGCCAACGTGAAATTGCATGCAAGCAGAGCGACAGCAGAGACGTGTGAGCGGCATTTCTACTCTTTTCTCACTCTCTCCCACTCTTTTTTATTTCTTGCATATTCTCTCACAACAAAACAAAACATTAACTGGCAACAGCAAACAAACACACATATATATATATATATATATATATATATATATATATAGCAAACGTGCTGATGCCCGCTGCGCTCTGTTGTAATTATGTAGTACAGTAGACGACTTTGAGTTTTCAACAAAAATTTGTACGTATAACAACAACAGATACGACGTAGAGTAGCGTAGCGTAACGTAGCGCTCGCTCTGCTCGATGTTCGGGCTTCGGCTTCGCTCGTCTCACACTTCGTGTTTGCAGTTGTGTATGTAACGGACCGCGCGCGCTATGCATACTTGTATCTATGTGTGCATGTGTGAATATTCAAGGCAAACACGATGACGTCGGGTTAGATGATGATGAAGAAGAAGCAACAACAGAAGCAACAATGGCATGCATTTAAAACACTTCGAGCACACCACAAGGGGGTGAGAGGAGGCGGCGGGTGTAAGGAATGAAAAAAAGTGTATAATGAAGAGGCAAGTTGAACAATCAAGTGCCAGACATGTATATATTTAAATATAATTCCTAATCCTTCATTTCAAAAACAGGCAACAAAAAAAAACACGTCGAAAATTTCGTTTTATCAATAAAGGTCAACAAACACAAGAATTTGTCGTCAGTTTTAGCAAAAAATAAAGTATGCGCCTAAAAATAAACTTGGGGAAGTTTCAATTAAATTTAAGCAGAACAAATTCATTATTAGTTTTTCTTTTTTCTTCCTTTTTTGCATGCACTTGAACTACGCGCAAAAAAAAAAGTTTATTTAAATAAATAAAATACAAGTGATCCATACACATACACGCACACACACATATCAGATTATCGTGACTGAGCACTTGGGGGCACACTCGGCATATGTTAGAGTGGGACAACAATTCGCTACGTAATATATATTCCAAATGCAAATATGGCGGCAGCGGCACGAGACACAGCAAGAGACCTAGCAACGACCCAGAGAGTCGACTACGGCAGACACAGAGAATTTTGCGCTTGCATCTGTATTGGTGCACATATTCACATGTACATGTGTCTCTCGTTTTCGATGCCAGAGTTCGAAAGTGAAAAAAGAAGACAGGCGGTAAATTGAGCAGCAGCAGCAGCCGCCGCCGTCAGCAACTTTTGTTGTTTTGTGTTTGTGTATGTTTTTGTTGTATCTGCAAGTATGTGGTGCTGCTGCCGATGCCGACTAACCATTGTAGTGAAGTGACCACTACGTCACAAGCGAGAAAGAGAGAACGAACGAAATGTCGAATCGAATGTCGAATGCCGAACGGCGCCCGACGAGAGCAAAGAGAGCGACGACGAGCACAGCAGAATCTTCGTTTGTTCTTTCGTTCGACTGGCAGGCCAGGCTGTTTGCCTCTGGGTTAATAAATCGTGCTAATAGTGGCACGAATTTAAAGCCGGTTTATATGCGGCACAAGCACAGCACAGTAGCAACAACAACCACAGCTATTGCAGTCGCTGTCGCCGACGACGACGACGACGTTGACAGCAAAAGCATCAATGAAATTGCTCTGGTCGTCGTCGTCGTCATAGTCCCCCTCACCAAACCAACAAGCGTTCGTCGCCCACATAGACAATAAGGAGCACAAAACGCATTAGACATTTAAAACGGTGCTGTGAAAAATGTAACGTGCAAAAGCACACCCCATAAAGGTAAACAAGAAATTTGAAGCTGCTTTCGATTTTGCGCGCGAAATGCAATTCGCCAGACACATGTATACAGAGAGGGAAAGACAAGAAGAAGCAGATGCAAGCTGAATGAACAGCCGGTAAATGTATGTATGTATAAATGCGCATTTAGCCTGTGTGAGCCGCAAAACGTCACAAAGTTTTGTTTACACACTTTTCGCGCGTATTCGATCAAAACTTCAAAAATTTATCAACACTCGAAACTCTGGCTTTTTACTTACACACAATAAGCAGTTTTACGTTATGCTTCTCTAGATTTTACATAATTTCCATACTTTTGCATAAATAACAAGAGAGAACGTTGCAATTGGGCTAACCAACTGCGAAATACTTTGATACCATACGTAATGCCAGATGATAAGATGTAGAAACGAACACGGTGTGTGTAGCCCAGAAATTCTGTCCAAGTTTGCCTTTCAAATTGCGGTAGATATAAGCTAGTTACCTTACTTCGAAGTTTGGTAACTGTAGCTTTTAAACTGCGGGACAGATAAGCTTTTGGGAATATTGGAGGCAGAAGTAGGCGTGGCCAAAACATTTTTTTTAGTACTTAGTACTATCTTAGTAATCTACCTTCTGTAGCAGGCCCCTGGTGATGTGGATAACAGCAACATAACATCTGTAATCTAACATTTAAGAGTATTACTAGCAAAATCGCCGTCAAATTGGGTGATTTCAACTTTCAAATTGTGTTGGATATATGGTCTTATCGATTCACACCAACAGGTGTATCGGATTAGGCAGTCGGAGTGGCCGTCCAATTTTTTTTACTAAGTAACATACTTTCAAAATTTATATATCACTTGTGCATCCTATTCTGGAATATTAGACTTTTATTAATCAATCTTCCTTCTCTTTCTGATCGTGGAAAAATGCTTGGTGTAATCTTTTCACATAAGCTTATAAACGGTGAGATTGATTCTTCGGAGTTAATCCCCTAACTCAATTTAATTTTACAGTTCCGCCGTTATGCAGCGCACCCCCTCGTTCGCTTGGGTGCGAGATGGGTTGCAGTTTTGGTGACTCCATTTAAAATTTTTAGGATCGCGAGGCCTTGGGGCTCCGGAGGTGGGCTTGACATATCCCGATATTTGAAGGACATCGCCACCAATATACCAACCAAATTTGGGGACTGTAGTCTTAAAATTGTGAGAGATATGTGGCTTTCTCGATTTCCTAGCCACTTAGTGGACGTAGCACTCCAATTGTCAGTATATGTTCCAAGTTTCAAGTCTCTATCTCTAAGGGTGTCGAAAAACGTTGCGTTTCTACCTTCGGTATCAAAGTATAAGTATACATATATATTTATGCAAGGGTAGTTAAATGTAGCAAGGCAAATGCAGCTGTCTTTTTTTCTTCTCGTTGAAAGACGAAGGGTTGTCAAATACCCAAAAATGTTTACTGTTGTCTGAGGAAATCTGAACAATCGATTTCAATTTGCGATTAATTGACAATTTGCAGCAAGTTGCAGCATCAAAAAAAAAAGATCACAAAACACTTAAAATTCAATCGCGATCGATAAGTTTGTTTGAGCGTTGGGTGTGGGGCATGCGCCACGTGCGTCGAGTTTCAAGTTCACTTACATTTTCTCTTCAATATATTTATTTTGTTGTTGTTGTAAACCAGTCAATTGTTTTTGTTGTTATTCATTGGTGTGGGGAGTTTGTTGTTTGTTATCCGCATTTGTATTTTGTTTACGTTTTTCAGTTGTTGCAGACGCGATTTCCTTGCTGTTGTTAGTTTTATTTATTTGCTTTTTGTTGTTGATGTATCAATATAAAGATACATATGTATTTTTGTATATTTATATATGCGAGGAGATTTTTAACAAATACAACACGCAAATTCTAAATATCTACACAAATGTTAAGTGTAACTGTAAAAAAATAAAAATAAATATATTTCATTTCGCGGCATCAACAACAAATAATGTTTGTTGTTTTCCCCCGTTTTGCAGTGCGATGAACAACGCGGGGGAGGGGGTGAAAGAGAAAGAGAGAACGCCAACCAAATGTGCACATGACGTAGACGACGTAAGTGATGACGGTAGCCAACACGTAAGCAGCGACAACAAACTACGCGGCGTCCTTACGTTACGTTAAAAACAGCGGCGGCAAAACATCGCGAGACAAAAACACACACACACACATATGCATACTCACACACACATGCACGAGAAGGCACATGCAAACGCGCAACGGGCTACATAACGTTTAAGTATGTACGTAATAACATAATTAAAAAAAAATAAATAAAATACGTAGAAATTTTTTTATTTTTATAAATTTGTCCTTTATATCAAATAAATTTTTTGTAGCGAGGATAAACTTATTACGCGTTTCGGTGTTTTTTTTATTTCTGGATGTATGTATTTATTTTTATTTATTTATTTATAATTATGTATATACATATATATATCTATATATATATATATATATATATATATTCACTGCCTATTGCTGCTGCTAAGCGCACGTCCACACACACACACATTCTCAGCGACAGATAGTCAGCGCTGCTGTTTCTTCTTCTTCTACAGTGCTGGCTGGTTGCTCTGTTCGTTGCCACCACCAAAAAAAAAAGAAGTAAAATGAAAAAAATTGTCATGTCCATTGAAGTCTCACATTTTCAAATGCATTTTTTGGCGCAAAAAATATTGCATATATAATAAATTTGAGTAGCAAACGTAGCACATTGCATTTAATAAACACTTTACACACAGTTTATATAATTTTCGCTAATTTTTACCACAATTTTTAAGCAATTTTTACACACCGATATATTCGTACGCGCTACAATTTTCGACATACGCGCGTTTCTTGTGAGTAAAGCAGCCGTCGTTGTCGCCATCAAAGGTACAAAAAAAAATTTTCGAAATTACTCAAAATGCGAATACACACACACACATACAGAAAACACAGCGAAAGGCGAGCGCACGCGTACACAGAGTGCTCTATAGCGGTACTGCTCACCTCCAGTACTGATGGTCGTGTGTGGAAATGTAACCGACATATCAGCGCTGCATTAGCTGGTTGAGAGCGCAAGAGCGGAGACTCTGTGTATATGTGAGAAACAAGTCGAAAGCGCTTGTATCGCTCAGCGTCCGTTGTTTGTGTAATGGTAGTGGTGGTGGCAATGACAAATGCTGCTGCTCTTGCTCTTGCTGGTGGTGAATTTTCGATGTTGTGTATGTATATATATAGATATATGTGTGTGTACAGAAAGCAGCAACGAGCAGCTCGCATGAAAAAAATGCACGATGAACAAACGTAACGACGAAACAAAATGGCTGTCTCACAATATTTTCCTAGCATCGGAAATGGTGTTGTACGCCTTTTTTGCTCAGTCTAAGCACCCATGCGCCCCAAAATGTCCAAACGAATCAAATAGTTGAACATCCATTCGGTGCGCCGCTAAATACAATATTTAATAAGCATTTACATATATTATCTACATTTTAGCATTGACTAGCACATTTTTTCGTGTTCATTTTCAGCACGTAGCGGCGCGAGTACTATTGTTAAGCATTACGCCAGCATATCGATACGTGAGGTATCGATGCCAAATCAACGACAAATAACATAGTGTGCTGTGTCATCGCCAACCAGCTGCTAAGCCACACAGCAGCTGTGTCGATAAACGTAGAGTCTGAGACCGATAAATATATCTAAGGCAATCCAACTTGCGAAAAGGGTGAGCATAGAAAAAAGACACAATACTTATTAGCAACGGAGTGCTGTGGGATTGGAATAAACGCAAATAAATCGAAACGAAGCCTTTTCGCATTTTCATTGAAAACCAATCCAAAATTAACAAGGTACGACGCCATTTCTTTGTATGGAAAATCTAGCTAGCAGCAGCAGCAGGGATATACACGCGTGCGCACGCATACACATGCAGTCACACACACGAACACATGCATATGTGGTCACACACCAATACATACAAGAGATTAAGAAAAAAAATGCCTTAACACATTGAGTACTAATACAAATACAATTTATAGAGAGTCGTTCGCAATGCCACGAGGAAAATATGTTAACCACAAAGGGCGCAGTCGCCACTTCACATCGCCCGAGGAGCTGCAGCAGGAGTCCGAGGAGGAGAGCGATCAGTCCAGCGGCAGCGATAAGGAGTCGGACGAAAAGGAGTCTGGCAATGCCGTCGCCGCTAGCAGCACAAATAAGCCGGCAACGCGCAGCAAATTGGCAAAGCCTGCAAATCGACAAAAACAAACACGTCGCGTTCCCCACGCTGATTCCGATGATGATGAGGATGATGATGATGAGGACGATTCGGATGATGATTCAGAGGCGGAGGCGCGTGATTCAAAGAAAGGTGTCGCTTCACTTATCGAAATTGAGAATCCCAATCGTATGATCAAAAAAGCCACACAAAAAATATCACACATTAAAATCGATGATGCTCCAAGTGGCGGAAGTGGTGCTGCTGGCGGTGGTGGTGCTGGCTCCCACAAACCGGAACTGACGCGTCGCGAACGCGAACAGATTGAGAAGCAGAAGGCGCGTCAACGCTACGAGAAACTGCATGCGGCTGGCAAAACAACCGAGGCGAAGGCCGACCTCGCCCGTCTCGCTCTCATCCGGCAGCAGCGCGAGGAGGCGGCGGCCAAGCGCGAGGCAGAGAAGAAGGCAGCTGCTGATCTCTCCAAGAAACCGCTGTCCAAGTAGTAACAATAACAACACCAGCAGCAACAAACATGATGCAAAAAACAGGCAACGAAATTAACAGTAACCGAAAATTCACAGTAACAACAGTGGCAACGTTGTCGTCGTCAGGCGAGCAGGATGCGGATATGGATGGAGTAGCAAATCGGAGTAGTAAATTCGCATTCAACTAGTTTCGAAATTTCGAATAAACGCGAATGAACCGCAACAACAAAAACAGCGAATTTCTTTTGCGTGAGTAGAGTAAAGAATTCTATTAAATATGCTAACTATCTATAAAGTGCAATTGCTATATATACGAATTATTTATGTCGTTTTCACAACAACAGCAACAAGTGTTTAGTTAAGATTTGCCAAACTTTACTAAGCAAAATCTGTTTGTCATAATTCTCTTCCTTTTTTTTTATATGCATTCTTTTTGTAATTGAGAATTGTATAAATAAATATACATGTAAAACGATCAATTTTGACTTTCAATCAGATTTCGATAACTTTTCAGTCGGATTGTATATTTAAATTTGGCAACCAATATCCCAGTAGATGTCACTTTAGCCTGTATGTAGGCATCAATGGCTTCAAGAGGCTTGGGAGCACTGCTGGAAAGAGGTGGCGGAGTCGAATCGGACACTACGGACTGTGACACAATTGATTGCAGGTGGTACAGGAGAAATAAACTCCCATCAACTGCTGACCATTGTCAACAGTAGGTGTTAACGGTGCAGGGGCAATGCCAGAACCGGAGCCAATAAACTTAGTTCCCGAGGCAAAGCAGGCTCGGCCGATCGCTTCTGCTTAAGAGACTCATTCAATAGTTTTACACTATTGAATTGACTCTCCATTGCATCAAAATCAGCACTGAGCCTACTAAAAGCTAGACGGAGATCGCGGAAGCACCGTCTAGTTTGCCTCATAAAACCCTGAATATACAACTCCGTCTCGCGGCATCGCTCGGAAAACCACATTTGACGTGTACCACGTTATCACACAACCAACAACATACGAAATCGGCCTTTGGGTCTGTCTGGCACTTGCAGCTTTTTAGGTAGAACGCAGACATGCTTAATTTAGAAATTAATATGCTCGAAAAGAAGAGAAACTATACAAAGATATAAAAAAATAACAAAACAAACAGCGCGCAAGAGATGAAATAGAAACAACAACACCAAGCTTTGGCACTGTAAGAATATCTACGAAAGTAGACATAAGTTTGAACGACTGAAACCACAACACGTAAAAACACAGTTATGAGAGCACACGAAAGTTGAGAGAGGGAGAGTAATAAAGCGTTATGAGAGCACACGAAATCCGCTATAACAACAACAATGCGAAGCGATCTAGCATGCAATGTAAGTATGTAGCTTTGCCTATAACAACTATCACCGAAACAATGAGAGCGAGAGTACAAAACGCACACAAAAAAAAAAAACAAAATACAGCTATTAACCGCGCACTGTATGCTTAAAAAATAAAAAAAAGTTGTGTTTCGCAGCAAAATAACTAACAGAAAACCCAAATTACCAAAGCAATCACAGAAAAATTAAAGAGAACAAAAGTACAGATATATTTTATAATAGTCTATATAAACTAGTCAAGCTAATTACAAATAAAATCCTTTTGCTAAATGACGCCCCAAACCTCCTCGAAGGCGGTGCACAATTTGGAGCAGGCAACCGCAGCCGACAACGGATAGTTGCTTATCGAGAATAGGCCCTCAGTGTAATCGGATTTGAGTACGCCGTGGGCAAAGGCTCCAATTACCAAGACAACGGCTTCATCGTAGGTTGTGGTGCCCTCGTCGCCATGCGGCACCAAATCGCGACAATTGCTGATCAGTTTGCCCGAAAAGGACATTGCGTACTTTTTGCAGCCGACTGGCACATGATCGGTTATCGGATTCTTGATGACGGCCATCAATCGGCGCGACGAGTCACTGGCTCGTATCTGGAATTTGTGCAGCAATTGAACCATCAAGCCCGCGAACCGTTTGAACGTGCGCGGTATGCGCGTCTGCGGATTGATCTCAATGAGCACATTGTGCTCGGTGCGGACGTACACCTGCAGCAGACCGGCCCGATTTAGCGGTGAGTCGAACAGCATCAGCAGGCACTGGTGGGTGATGTCCGGGCGGCAGGAGCCCGGATCTCGTTGATTTTTGCGCATAATGCCCGCATGATCGTCACAATTGAGCAGCTCAAATGTGCCGTGCACCTGTAGTAATTGAGTGTTGGATTGTAGCTTGATTGTTATCGTTATCGTTATCCTGATACGCACCTTGACCGTTTCCAGCTGAGCGCCTTCGAGCACAATGATTAGACGCTTCTCCGCTGCGTTTAGGTGCAGCACCTTGAAGTGTTTCTTGTCCAAATCGAATTCGGGATCATCGGATTTGCGGCCAACGAATTTGCGTTTGCGATTTATCATTTTACCCTGGCCGCCCATAATGACAATTGTTGCTGTCGCTGTTTGCTGTTGTTTGCAACAAACAAATGGATGAGCTGTGCACGCGGCTGCGGCAATAGAGATGTGCATCGATAACGAAGCACATTTATATATATTACAGCTGTTAATCTCAACGTGCGTTAGCTAGCAATCGATAGTGCGGTGTTGCTGATATCGATATGAGGTATGTGTTTCGCATTTACATGCAATTTCAAATGTTAAGTTACGAAAAATACGATTTGACTGCAAGTTGTTGTTTTTCCTTAATAATATTAAGAAACGTAGCTATTATTTTTCCATTAAAAATGCAATGTTGTTGTCTACCGTGAAATCATACAAAGCCTTAACAGAGCCAAATAATGTTACCTTTTGCAGCTGATAACAGGGATAATGTAAAGTGTCATCACTACAGATTATCGGCTGTATTTTGATTGTTGACAAAGTTGACGCTCGTTTCGAATTTTAAATAAAACAAAACAAACAATTGACAATGGCTGCCGTTAGACGTGATATAGCGCCGTTCCTGCAACGCGTGCGCGCCTTCCTCCTTGGCGTAAGTATCCCATCTTTCGCAATTTTCGCCACCCCATTTCTCCACTACGTTATGTAAGCTTGAATGTATTTTAAAATCTTTTTTGTTTGCTTGTTTTTTTTTCTTGTGTGTGTGTGTAGCGGGAACATACCGTTGCATTGCGCTTCGAGGATGGCCTCGCCGATCGCACGCAGCCCCAGCCCGAACTTCCCGACGGGCCCTCGCACATCTATTCAGCCAATTATTATTGCTCACGCGACGGCAGACGCGAGGTGCAGCCCCCAATCGATCTGGTGCAGGAGCAGAAAGTTATTGACACCAATGCTGGCGATGCCACCGCTGCTGCGTCCAAAGCGGGCAACCAGGTGCTCCCCACACCCGGCAAGGTTTATGCCTGGGACTAGGAACTAGTTCGCAGATGGGGGAGCAACTGAACTAACTGCAAATCAAATGGGTGCAGTCTGTGTTTATTAGTGTCTCCTGTTTTTTTTTTGCATAATAATAAAAATAAATAATTTAATACCATGTGTGTGTCAGTGTTAGTGTACGACAATTGGAATTTTGAATTTCCCAATTTTCTCTCTCTCTCTCTCTGGCATCTGGCAACGCTGGCAATCATTCCGTTAGCCGGTTGAATGATTACCGTTTTAATATAATCTATTATTTGTATTATTCCGTTGCGCATCAGCTGATGAGCGATAACATCTGTTCCTGCAGCGCTTTCAGCTGGCTGAATCTGTTATGCCAATACCCTGGCCGCGTTCTTATCAAGCGAGCATTCCGATTTCTATACAACGTTTGAACGTGAAACGAATATAGTTATTAAAGTATAGAACAAAAATGCATGCAGTTTATGCTTGATGTTGACAAATCTTACAATAATATATATTTATCTACTGCTTATTTATTTGAGATTTATGTGAAGGGTATTTTGTAGTCGACCACTCGTCACTCACACCTTCCCTTCTTCGTGTTGTTATAAAACAGTTTGTATTTTATGTCACACTCAGTGCAGCTGTACATTTAACAATGCATTCACATTTTATCTGGCATGGTAAGTAAACTATTTGCTTAATTCAATTGGTTTGCAAATTGGCAATGCATTTGCCGAGATATTGAAACAAAAAACAAACAAAATAGCTAACAAAAGTTATATTTCTATGTAAACTGTATTAATAATATAAAATTGATTGGCAAATAATTGGTTATTGGCATATTATATATGAATATTACCAAGTAATAAGTTTAACCTACATGCATTTGAATCGTGTCGCATTAGAACATTTACAGGGTATATGCCCTAAAAATCATATTCATAAATTACATACAAACGCAGATTTAAACCAACACTGAACTCGATTTGTTTTTTTCTTTCAATAAATTGTATTAACGAAATAGGCATATTTGGAATTATTTTTGAATTATAGATTGAGAAATAATGTTGGTGACAATCATTGGGATTGGATTGCTAGTTTCGCTGCTGCGTCTGCTGTTGCGATTGTTGAGGCAGGAGCGAAATCAACGCGAGCAGTTGTCGAATTTGGCGCCCAACGTGTCCCAGTTTCCGCTAATTGGCGCCATCTGGCAGATGCGTGACTTTCAGCCGGACAGTGAGTGCTGAAATTGAATTACTCAATTACTTAATTACATAATTAATAATCATAACAATAATTTTGTTTTGTATAGACTTGCACGAGAAGTTTGCGGCATATGTGCGGCGTTATGGACGCAGTTTTGTGGCCACCACATGTGGACGCATCGTGCTGGTCACATCGGATCCCGGCCATGTGGACGCACTGCTGCTGAGCAAAGAGCAGCTGCGCAAGGGCATCCTGTATGGCACCCTCACCAGCTGGCTGGGCAACGGACTCCTGCTTAGCCATGGCGAGAGTTGGCATGCGATGCGTAAAATTATTACGCCCGCTTTCCACTTTAGCATATTGGAACAATACATCGAAATCTTTGACAGACAGTCTAATATACTAGTGACCAAATTGAAGCCATTAGCAGCACCCACAGCTGCGGATCCACTGGAAGCGATCAATATATATCCGCATGTCTGCCTGGCAGCGCTGGACATCATCAGCGAGGCGGCGATGGGCGTCTCCGTGAAAGCCCAGCTCAATGTGGATGCGCCCGTCGTGCAAGCTGTCAAAGAGTACGCAAATTATTGCCATATATATATCTTCCATATATATCTGCTGATTACTCTCTCTCTCTTTTCAAAGCGTAACGAATATTTTGGCAACGCGTTTTATGCGTCCGCATTTGTTGCCTCCGCTGCTGTTCCGATTGTTTTGGCCCGCTGGCTATCGTAAGCAGATCGCTGGTCTCCAGTGTCTGCATCACTTTACCAACGCCATTATCGAGCGACGTCGTCAACTCTTGGAGCAGCAGCAGCTGAAGGAGGAGGCGCAGCAGTTGAGCAAAAAATTTGCCTTATTGGATACACTGTTGCAGGCCCGCTTGTCTGGGGCATCTTTAACGGATGCTCAGATACGGGACGAGGTGAGCACGTTCATCTTTGCCGGCCACGATACGACCACATCCGCTGTCTCCTTCTGCCTGTATCTGTTGTCGCGACACGCAACCATCCAGCAGCGTCTGTTCGAGGAACTCACTGGACATTATGGCCAGGATTTGGAGCAACCGGTTTGCTATGGCGACTTTGCAGCACTGCCCTATTTGCACTGTGTCGTGAAGGAGTCGCTTCGCCTCTATCCGCCCATACCGGCAGTGGGTCGCTGCCTGGAGAAGGATCTGCTGATAGGCATGCATATCTATTTCAATATATAATTTTTTATATATACAAAAATAAATACCGTTTTGTGTGTTGCAGGCGAGTCGCGGCTGCCGTCGGGCAGCAATGTGATTGTGATGCTCTGGCAGCTGTTGCGCGATGAGCAGCTCTACGCGGATCCCCTGCGCTTCTGGCCGGAAAGACATTTGAATGCCGCCGGCAGAGATTACAATATACCCTTCAGTGCTGGGCCTCGGAATTGCATAGGGCAGCGTTTCGCGCTGCTCGAGCTGAAGACGATCGTCATCCGGATTCTGCGACATTTTGAGCTCCTGGCGCTCGGCGTCGATGTGAAGCCGTCCATTAAAATTGTGCTGCGCTCGGCGACTGGTGTCAATTTGGGCCTGAAACTGCGCTCCAAAAACTAACCAGCCATTGCAGTTAGCGTTCAATGGCACACTCCTGCTGCGCTATCGATATAACTATGCATGATCGTTTTGAATTCGAATTGAGCTGGTATGGTAGTGTCATCTAGTTTGGAGGAATGCCAATAGATGAGAAATGTGTAAGAGCAAGAGCAAGGATAAGCGAAACCAAAAAAAACCAGGAGAAAAGAGAAAAATGGCACCGCTAATCGCTCTGCGATTTCAGTGATGCGCAACAGTGATGGTTATGCTGTGTTTAATATTACCATTAAGTAGTTTAAATATTTGAAAATAAAACAGATAAAATATGTATGTAAAGGCCGAGGGAAACTTGTTATGCTAAAATGAGGGTATGCAGAAAACAGCCAACACAGAGACGAAGGTTTTTTTCTTGAGGATGAACTACAAATTGTTTTTCACTTGCCGCCAAATATGATGTGCACAGAAAGTAAGGTCACACACTTTTCGTGCGAGCAACTTGTGAAGGTTGAAAAAAATGCGCAAATACCCAATAAAAACACCATTGACTAGCGACATGGTCACACCTAAGCGCCAGCGCCAAGTAAACAGCTGACGTATGAGAGAAAAAAAAAAAAAAATTTAGAACTGAAGTAAGGAAACAAAAAACAACAATAATTTAGTGCGTTAAATACGTGTAATAAGCGGAAATATATATTGAAACATTATGGAAACGCCGACCGCCGATGATTTGCTTCAGTTTCGCGATTACAGCGCCACGAACAGCGGCAGCACCCCAGCCCAAATCAACGTTAACTCGCCAACGCATGTTGGACTCGGGGGTGGCATGGGGGGACAGCGTCAACGTGGTGATCCCCTCGCCGACCTTATCTACGATATGAGCAGCTCCGCACAAACAATGATCGGCGCCAGTGGAACTGCTGCAGATGATCAAGCCGAAGCTGGCGCTGGAGGTGGAGCTGGTGGCGGTGGCGGGGCACGTTTATCATTTCTAACCATCGAGTACTATCAGCAGTTCTTCAATGTGGACACGTACATTGTGCTAGAGCGCATCGTCAACTCGATGATACCCAAACGGGCCGCTGCCAACTATTTGCGTATGAACATTGGCGAAAATCCCGATTTATATGGACCCTTCTGGATAACCATAACTCTGGTAGCAAATTGCATCTTTAATAATGATTTTTGATTCATAATCTGTTTTCGCTTTTTTAGATCTTCTCGATAGCGATAAGTGGGAATATAGCCAGCTATTTGCAGCAGGCGGACGACAGCTATCACTGGCATTATAATTTCCATTTGGTTTCGTACGCAGCCAGCTGCATTTTCCTCTATGCCAACATTTTGCCAGCCATCCTTTGGGCCTTGTTCAAATACAGCCTCAAGCCGATCGATGATGCGGATGCTGTTGAAACGGATAGCGTTAGTTTGTTTTTCTTATTGCTTCGCCTACATCTCCCATATACTGCTTACTCTTTCACTCATTCGCTGTTTCTGTCTCTTTCTGATTTGTAGGCCAGCTACACGCCCAGCTTGTTGTCGCTGATGTGCATCTACGGCTACAGCCTGGCCATCTACATACCTGTCTCCATTCTTTGGGTCATCAATGTGAGTATCGCTTTTATGAAGAAAAAAAAAAACTAAAGATATCTACGATTCCATAAAGTACTTATATATATCCTTAGTCTAGGCTAAGTTCAACTGTTTGTATTTGTCCGTTTCAGCTTTCATTTCGGTTACTTTTGCTAAAGAAGTTGATATAAATAGACAATATATTGCCCAAAAGATATATTTTTGGCTCAGCCGGATTCTCGCCTAGTTTATTTAGAATCCATGAAAATCGTTAAAACTAGTATTATGGTATTCTCTATAGCATATGTATATATTCTTGATCAGCCGAGTTGATATAGCCATGTCCGTCTGCATATCTGAGACTAGAGACCCGGAGAATAAAGGTTCTCGTATATTTAATTTAATTGATAACTGCCTCCGTTTCGCACATATTGATAAATATCGTTTTCCGATATTGGATATATAATGTATATATATATTGACATATTGTTGAGCTACTGAAGAAGAATATCTATTTTTTTACACCACATCTGTGAAATGAGGGCAATCAATATATTTTACAGGGGTATGTCGAACTCGTCTGGCGCAGTCGACTACGGCTTTCTTAATTGTCTTCTTTATAACTGTTTGTGCATTATTTTCAGATATCGTTGCTACAGTGGCTGCTGGTTATAACGGCCGCAATGCTGTCGGGCACAGTGCTGATTGCGATCTTGACACCGGCGCTGCGTAATTCACAGTATTCGCTATTCCTGATTGTCGGTATACTCGGTGCCCATATTGTGCTCGCCGCCGGCTTTCTGCTCTACTTCTTTCACAGTCCGACGGAGGCGACGATGGTGCAGTCAGCGAGACTTACCGCGGCGACACCGCTTATAAAGGCCGCATTGCCAAAGTTATCCACGCAGGTGGGGGCCGGCGATCTGTCGCCAGTCAATCAAACGAACTAATCGACTAAGCGACGACGACTACCATGACGGCCCCATTCCATTCGATTTATATATACATCTGCTGTACATTAAGTTCCACACAATATTTTACTAGATCTTTTGTTCTTGACTCCAGCTGCTGTAATTTAAAATAAATCAAATCAAATAAATAAGTAATAGTTGGTCTAGTTATGAGTCCAGGTTATATCCGTATATATATATAAATATTGCATTTGATGTCTCGTTAATCACGATCACGAACCATTTCCCATTAACTGATAATTGACACTTTCGAAACTGGTTGCAGTTTTTTGAATTTTTTTTGTTGTGAGAGCTTAAATCTATAGAACTGTAGAAATGTAGCTTTTATTTACAAATCGGCGAACTGTGTTTCGTTTAAATATGAGAGAGACCTTTAAAGCGTGGGTTCACTGTACCTGCTGGCTTCTTGCAAATCCTTGCGAGTCTTTCAGTTTCAATTTGCATTTAAAGCTGCAAAATTGGACGAGAACTTGTTGGCAATTATTGTTGTTGTTTGGAGCATCACTAATTTCCTAATGGCTGCAAGTACACACGCACACAGAGAGAGAGAGAGAGAGAGATAGAGAGAGAGACAGAATTTTGTATTTTTGTGTACAGATCCATATGGAGGACATCCCCCGAGCTGGGCTGCCTTTCTTTGCTGTTGATGGTGCTGATGGGGGTGTGGGTGTGGGTGGAGTATGTTGGCCAGGGTGTCATACACACACACATACACACACACACACAAATATACAGAGAGTGGATTGTTTGCTTTGCGTTCGACGAACGAATCCTCAATCGTTCCACATTCTTATTTTCCCATTTGACGTTGTTGAAATGTTCTTTGGTGAATTTCGTTCGCTTGGTTTATTAATTCCAGCAATGTGTAATAATAATATATATTTTCGCCCGAACACATAATATCAATAAACAAGCTAAACTACTAAAACGGTAGGTTGTACTTAAATAGTATGTATCTGTTTTTCTATAATCCAAGTAGGCTTTCGATTGAGATTTTCCAGCCAGTAATGGAGAAACAAATATATTTCAGTTTGTGAAAATATTCCAGTCGAGACTCGACAGCGTCCACAGGGATTCCAGAGTGGGCAGCCATGCAGACGCCTTATTGAAGCGAATGCAACAATAATGACGACTGGGTCACTACCATTGGGAGCTACTGTCCGCGGCTGAACAAGTGGACGACTTGGGAGCAGACGATCGATGTGCGTTGGAACTTTGGCGCCGCTGTCTTGCAGAACAAACTGATTTTGGTAGGCGGACGCAATGATAGGAAAGCATTGTGCTCTGCGGATAGCCTCGACCTAAACACGATGGCCTGCGTGCCACTCAATCTAATGGGAACGGGCCGTCATAGCCTAGGCGTTGCAGGGCTAGATGGACACCTCTATGCGGTGGGCGGATTCTCTAATGGGCAACCTCTGAACACGGTTGAACGCTATGATCCCATTGCGCGCACCTAGAGCTATGTGTCGCCGATGTGCGAGAATTGTGGGCAACCGCCTCTATGCCATTGGCGGACTCGGCCTACACTCAGTCGAAAGCTATGATCCGCAAACAAACGAATGCAGTCTTCGGGCGCCAATGAATAACAATAAACAGTAAAGGTTACGTTGGCGTCGCTGTTGCAAATGGATACATCTGTGCCTTGGGTCGCTATGACCGGGTGACCGCTTATCCCACAAAAACCGTGGAACGTTATGATCCAGCTACTGATAAGTGGACAGTATTTTGCTTGTTGGCAGACGGCCGCCATAGGATCGGTTGTGCTCTGCTTGGAGATCGTTTGATTGCCATTGGCGGATTGGATGGAAATCGTGTGCTCAACATTGTTGAGGAGTACGATTCGGTGCGCAATGCCTGGAATGAACTGGCGCCAATTTCGATTCCTCGATACCACGCCCTTGTCGTTGCCATTTCGAATATAATGCCACCACCAGCAGCCAATAATGGATCCAAACCAGCTTAAGCGTCTTATAAATATGTGATTTAAAAAACTATCGTAATAATAATAATATAATATTAATGATAATAATTTACGAAATCGTAGATATCTTTAGTTTTTTTTTCTTCACATTGATAACCCAAAGAATGGAGACAGGTATGTAGATGGCCAGGCTGTAGCCGTAGATGCACATCAGCGACAACAAGCTGGGCGTGTAGCTGGCCTACAAATCAGAAAGAGACAGAAACAGCGAATGAGTGAAAGAGTAAGCAGTATATGGGAGATGTAGGCGAAGCAATAAGAAAAACAAACTAACGCTATCCGTTTCAACAGCATCCGCATCATCGATCGGCTTGAGGCTGTATTTGAACAAGGCCCAAAGGATGGCTGGCAAAATGTTGGCGTAGAGGAAAATGCAGCTGGCTGCGTACGAAACCGAATGGAAATTATAATGCCAGTGATAGCTGTCGTCCGCCTGCTGCAAATAGCTGGCTATATTCCCACTTATCGCTATCGAGGCGATCTAAAAAAAGCGAAAACAGATTATCAATCAAAAATCATTATTAAAGATGCAATTTGCTACCAGAGTTATAGTCGTTGTGAAAGGAGGACCACTGCTTAGGGCTTGCATCTGTCGAGGAAGCGTGGATATGATAGCGATTGAGCAGCCAGCAGAGAAAACGTTCCAGGCCGAGACCATAGACGACGCGCTGGTCCGTGTACCAGTAATATGGCGTGGGATCGATGCCCTCGCGCTCGTAGCCCTTCATTAGCTCGTCGCTGTCGTGGATCCCCATCGAGCCGCCGATAATCTCGCCCACATTGGGCAGCAGGACATCGACGCTCTCGGTAAGACGCTGGTCCTCCACGCAGCGTGACATGTAAAACGATCTGATCTCCGCTGGGAATTTAATCAACAGAATTGGCTCGTTGATAGTGTCTGTCATTTTGCGTTCGGGTGCCTCAGGTATGTCCTCGCCAAACTCATAGAAGGTGCCATCGTCCTTGGTCACATTGTGCTCCTTCAGCCATTTGATGGCATCGGCGTATTCCATGCGCCTGAACGGCTTCGTTGGAGGCTTACAGTCCGGATTGAGCTCCTTGACGAGATAGCCCCATGGCGACTTCAGCACACGATCAACAACATCGCTGACCAGATCCTCCAGGCGACTCAACAGATCCTCAAACGTAATGAAAGGACACTCGCCCTCAATGTGCGTATACTTGGCCAAATGGCGACGCTCCGACTCTGCTCGGCACGATAGCTTTGCGCGATGGTGAAGACATCGCCCAGCGCCGGCAGACACGTCTCCAGATACAGCTGCGAACTCTACGTGAAATAGGCCTCCTCGTTGAAGTACTGCATCTTGAAGAGCGTGGAGCCACCCTCGACCTGCGTCTGGACCAGCGTTGGTGGCGTCACCTCAGTGTAGCCGCGCTCGAAGTAATGCGCACGGAACGCCTGCATCACTACCGAACGCGTCTTGAGCACTTTGGAGGTGTTCTCGCCACGTATCATGATGTGCCTGCTGTCCGGCTGGACGTCGGGATTTTCCTCCTCGTTGAGTATGGCATCAGCGCCACCCGGCGGGGCCAAGCCAATAAATTCCCAATAATCCACATTCAATTCGTGTCCACCCGGTCTCTCATACGTCAGCTGTTTAATTGTCGCTGGCGCTTAGGTGTGACCATGTCGCAAATCAATGGTATTTTTATTTGGTATTTGTGCATTTTTTGCAACCTTCGCGCATCTGTCCGGTAAACATTGCCGAAAAATATTCGCTCGATGCTGCGAGCACGAAGCGATGAGCGGGCACCCGTTTGTCCTCCTTTCACAACGACTATAACTCTGGTAGCAAATTGCATCTTTAATAATGATTTTTGATTGATAATCTGTTTTCGCTTTTTTTAGATCGCCTCGATAGCGATAAGTGGGAATATAGCCAGCTATTTGCAGCAGGCGGACGACAGCTATCACTGGCATTATAATTTCCATTCGGTTTCGTACGCAGCCAGCTGCATTTTCCTCTACGCCAACATTTTGCCAGCCATCCTTTGGGCCTTGTTCAAATACAGCCTCAAGCCGATCGATGATGCGGATGCTGTTGAAACGGATAGCGTTAGTTTGTTTTTCTTATTGCTTCGCCTACATCTCCCATATACTGCTTACTCTTTCACTCATTCGCTGTTTCTGTCTCTTTCTGATTTGTAGGCCAGCTACACGCGCAGCTTGTTGTCGCTGATGTGCATCTATTCGAAATGGCATTATATTCGAAATGGCAACGACAAGGGCGTGGTATCGAGGAATCGAAATTGGCGCCAGTTCATTCCAGGCATTGCGCACCGAATCGTACTCCTCGACAATGTTGAGCACACGATTTCCATCCAATCCGCCAACGGCAATCAAACGATCTCCAAGCAGAGCACAACCGATCCTATGGCGGCCGTCTGCCAACAAGCAAAATACTGTCCACTTATCAGTAGCTGGATCATAACGTTCCACGGTTTTTGTGGGATAAGCGGTCACCCGGTCATAGCCACCCAAGGCACAGATGTATCCATTTGCAACAGCGACACCAACGTAACCTTTATTGTAATTCATTGGCTCCCGAAGACTCCATTCGTTTGTTTGCGGATCATAGCTTTCGACTGAGTGTAGGCCGAGTCCGCCAATGGCATAGAGGCGGTTGCCCACGATTCTTGCACATCGGCGACACTTAGCTCTAGGTGCGCGCAATGGGATCATGGCGTTCAACCGTGTTCAGAGGTTGCCCATTAGAGAATCCGCCCACCGCATAGAGGTGTCCATCTAGCCCTGCAACGCCTAGGCTATGACGGCCCGTTCCCATTAGATTGAGTGGCACGCAGGCCATCGTGTTTAGGTCGAGGCTATCCGCAGAGCACAATGCTTTCCTATCATTGCGTCCGCCTACCAAAATCAGTTTGTTCTGCAAGACAGCGGCGCCAAAGTTCCAACGCACATCGATCGTCTGCTCCCAAGTCGTCCACTTGTTCAGCCGCGGACAGTAGCTCCCAATGGTAGTGACCCAGTCGTCATTATTGAAGCCACCCATAACCGATGTTGCGAGCACCAAGCGATGGGCGGACACCCGTTTGCCATCAATGCCAGCGATGAGAACCACATCGCACAGCTGCTTCTCTTCCACAAATTGTTGCATTCGCTTCAATAAGGCGTCTGCATGGCTGCATTATGCTGTGCGTCGCTGCCATGGCCAAAGATCAGCTGGCGCGGATTGATGTGCGAGCTATAGATAGAGCTCTTCCCGGACCTCAACGAGAACTGGGAGGCGGCAAATTCGGCCGGCACGTAAGTACCGTTTCCCACTACTTTGGTGAAGTAATTAGAGGCCGCAAAAATGAACTTGGTGTTTTCCAGATCATGCTGCGCCTTTCCCTCCCGCACAATTCGCTCGATGTTACGCTTCATGTTCATCTGTTGCTCGGCTGCCTCGCATTTTTCACGCTCCACGGCGGAGAGAGCGCGGCCTTGACAGTCTAATGGCTCCACCTTGGCACGGTCCAAAACGTTGGCGTCCTTTGCAAATCCATTGTACGGCCCCCTCTGCTGGGCACTCATAGTTTTCCAGATGTCGCCGCAGTGATTGATTGCCTGTTCAATGGATGTATTGCGGCCCTTGCGCCACGCAGAAGTTCATGTGGATGCAGTCGAGACTCGACAGCGTCCACAGGGATTCCAGAGTGGGCAGCCATGCAGACGCCTTATTGAAGCGAATGCAACAATAATGACGACTGGGTCACTACCATTGGGAGCTACTGTCCGCGGCTGAACAAGTGGACGACTTGGGAGCAGACGATCGATGTGCGTTGGAACTTTGGCGCCGCTGTCTTGCAGAACAAACTGATTTTGGTAGGCGGACGCAATGATAGGAAAGCATTGTGCTCTGCGGATAGCCTCGACCTAAACACGATGGCCTGCGTGCCACTCAATCTAATGGGAACGGGCCGTCATAGCCTAGGCGTTGCAGGGCTAGATGGACACCTCTATGCGGTGGGCGGATTCTCTAATGGGCAACCTCTGAACACGGTTGAACGCTATGATCCCATTGCGCGCACCTAGAGCTATGTGTCGCCGATGTGCGAGAATTGTGGGCAACCGCCTCTATGCCATTGGCGGACTCGGCCTACACTCAGTCGAAAGCTATGATCCGCAAACAAACGAATGCAGTCTTCGGGCGCCAATGAATAACAATAAACAGTAAAGGTTACGTTGGCGTCGCTGTTGCAAATGGATACATCTGTGCCTTGGGTCGCTATGACCGGGTGACCGCTTATCCCACAAAAACCGTGGAACGTTATGATCCAGCTACTGATAAGTGGACAGTATTTTGCTTGTTGGCAGACGGCCGCCATAGGATCGGTTGTGCTCTGCTTGGAGATCGTTTGATTGCCATTGGCGGATTGGATGGAAATCGTGTGCTCAACATTGTTGAGGAGTACGATTCGGTGCGCAATGCCTGGAATGAACTGGCGCCAATTTCGATTCCTCGATACCACGCCCTTGTCGTTGCCATTTCGAATATAATGCCACCACCAGCAGCCAATAATGGATCCAAACCAGCTTAAGCGTCTTATAAATATGTGATTTAAAAAACTATCGTAATAATAATAATATAATATTAATGATAATAATTTACGAAATCGTAGATATCTTTAGTTTTTTTTTCTTCACATTGATAACCCAAAGAATGGAGACAGGTATGTAGATGGCCAGGCTGTAGCCGTAGATGCACATCAGCGACAACAAGCTGGGCGTGTAGCTGGCCTACAAATCAGAAAGAGACAGAAACAGCGAATGAGTGAAAGAGTAAGCAGTATATGGGAGATGTAGGCGAAGCAATAAGAAAAACAAACTAACGCTATCCGTTTCAACAGCATCCGCATCATCGATCGGCTTGAGGCTGTATTTGAACAAGGCCCAAAGGATGGCTGGCAAAATGTTGGCGTAGAGGAAAATGCAGCTGGCTGCGTACGAAACCGAATGGAAATTATAATGCCAGTGATAGCTGTCGTCCGCCTGCTGCAAATAGCTGGCTATATTCCCACTTATCGCTATCGAGGCGATCTAAAAAAAGCGAAAACAGATTATCAATCAAAAATCATTATTAAAGATGCAATTTGCTACCAGAGTTATAGTCGTTGTGAAAGGAGGACCACTGCTTAGGGCTTGCATCTGTCGAGGAAGCGTGGATATGATAGCGATTGAGCAGCCAGCAGAGAAAACGTTCCAGGCCGAGACCATAGACGACGCGCTGGTCCGTGTACCAGTAATATGGCGTGGGATCGATGCCCTCGCGCTCGTAGCCCTTCATTAGCTCGTCGCTGTCGTGGATCCCCATCGAGCCGCCGATAATCTCGCCCACATTGGGCAGCAGGACATCGACGCTCTCGGTAAGACGCTGGTCCTCCACGCAGCGTGACATGTAAAACGATCTGATCTCCGCTGGGAATTTAATCAACAGAATTGGCTCGTTGATAGTGTCTGTCATTTTGCGTTCGGGTGCCTCAGGTATGTCCTCGCCAAACTCATAGAAGGTGCCATCGTCCTTGGTCACATTGTGCTCCTTCAGCCATTTGATGGCATCGGCGTATTCCATGCGCCTGAACGGCTTCGTTGGAGGCTTACAGTCCGGATTGAGCTCCTTGACGAGATAGCCCCATGGCGACTTCAGCACACGATCAACAACATCGCTGACCAGATCCTCCAGGCGACTCAACAGATCCTCAAACGTAATGAAAGGACACTCGCCCTCAATGTGCGTATACTTGGCCAAATGGCGACGCTCCGACTCTGCTCGGCACGATAGCTTTGCGCGATGGTGAAGACATCGCCCAGCGCCGGCAGACACGTCTCCAGATACAGCTGCGAACTCTACGTGAAATAGGCCTCCTCGTTGAAGTACTGCATCTTGAAGAGCGTGGAGCCACCCTCGACCTGCGTCTGGACCAGCGTTGGTGGCGTCACCTCAGTGTAGCCGCGCTCGAAGTAATGCGCACGGAACGCCTGCATCACTACCGAACGCGTCTTGAGCACTTTGGAGGTGTTCTCGCCACGTATCATGATGTGCCTGCTGTCCGGCTGGACGTCGGGATTTTCCTCCTCGTTGAGTATGGCATCAGCGCCACCCGGCGGGGCCAAGCCAATAAATTCCCAATAATCCACATTCAATTCGTGTCCACCCGGTCTCTCATACGTCAGCTGTTTAATTGTCGCTGGCGCTTAGGTGTGACCATGTCGCAAATCAATGGTATTTTTATTTGGTATTTGTGCATTTTTTGCAACCTTCGCGCATCTGTCCGGTAAACATTGCCGAAAAATATTCGCTCGATGCTGCGAGCACGAAGCGATGAGCGGGCACCCGTTTGTCCTCCTTTCACAACGACTATAACTCTGGTAGCAAATTGCATCTTTAATAATGATTTTTGATTGATAATCTGTTTTCGCTTTTTTTAGATCGCCTCGATAGCGATAAGTGGGAATATAGCCAGCTATTTGCAGCAGGCGGACGACAGCTATCACTGGCATTATAATTTCCATTCGGTTTCGTACGCAGCCAGCTGCATTTTCCTCTACGCCAACATTTTGCCAGCCATCCTTTGGGCCTTGTTCAAATACAGCCTCAAGCCGATCGATGATGCGGATGCTGTTGAAACGGATAGCGTTAGTTTGTTTTTCTTATTGCTTCGCCTACATCTCCCATATACTGCTTACTCTTTCACTCATTCGCTGTTTCTGTCTCTTTCTGATTTGTAGGCCAGCTACACGCGCAGCTTGTTGTCGCTGATGTGCATCTATTCGAAATGGCATTATATTCGAAATGGCAACGACAAGGGCGTGGTATCGAGGAATCGAAATTGGCGCCAGTTCATTCCAGGCATTGCGCACCGAATCGTACTCCTCGACAATGTTGAGCACACGATTTCCATCCAATCCGCCAACGGCAATCAAACGATCTCCAAGCAGAGCACAACCGATCCTATGGCGGCCGTCTGCCAACAAGCAAAATACTGTCCACTTATCAGTAGCTGGATCATAACGTTCCACGGTTTTTGTGGGATAAGCGGTCACCCGGTCATAGCCACCCAAGGCACAGATGTATCCATTTGCAACAGCGACACCAACGTAACCTTTATTGTAATTCATTGGCTCCCGAAGACTCCATTCGTTTGTTTGCGGATCATAGCTTTCGACTGAGTGTAGGCCGAGTCCGCCAATGGCATAGAGGCGGTTGCCCACGATTCTTGCACATCGGCGACACTTAGCTCTAGGTGCGCGCAATGGGATCATGGCGTTCAACCGTGTTCAGAGGTTGCCCATTAGAGAATCCGCCCACCGCATAGAGGTGTCCATCTAGCCCTGCAACGCCTAGGCTATGACGGCCCGTTCCCATTAGATTGAGTGGCACGCAGGCCATCGTGTTTAGGTCGAGGCTATCCGCAGAGCACAATGCTTTCCTATCATTGCGTCCGCCTACCAAAATCAGTTTGTTCTGCAAGACAGCGGCGCCAAAGTTCCAACGCACATCGATCGTCTGCTCCCAAGTCGTCCACTTGTTCAGCCGCGGACAGTAGCTCCCAATGGTAGTGACCCAGTCGTCATTATTGAAGCCACCCATAACCGATGTTGCGAGCACCAAGCGATGGGCGGACACCCGTTTGCCATCAATGCCAGCGATGAGAACCACATCGCACAGCTGCTTCTCTTCCACAAATTGTTGCATTCGCTTCAATAAGGCGTCTGCATGGCTGCATTATGCTGTGCGTCGCTGCCATGGCCAAAGATCAGCTGGCGCGGATTGATGTGCGAGCTATAGATAGAGCTCTTCCCGGACCTCAACGAGAACTGGGAGGCGGCAAATTCGGCCGGCACGTAAGTACCGTTTCCCACTACTTTGGTGAAGTAATTAGAGGCCGCAAAAATGAACTTGGTGTTTTCCAGATCATGCTGCGCCTTTCCCTCCCGCACAATTCGCTCGATGTTACGCTTCATGTTCATCTGTTGCTCGGCTGCCTCGCATTTTTCACGCTCCACGGCGGAGAGAGCGCGGCCTTGACAGTCTAATGGCTCCACCTTGGCACGGTCCAAAACGTTGGCGTCCTTTGCAAATCCATTGTACGGCCCCCTCTGCTGGGCACTCATAGTTTTCCAGATGTCGCCGCAGTGATTGATTGCCTGTTCAATGGATGTATTGCGGCCCTTGCGCCACGCAGAAGTTCATGTGGATGCAGTCGAGACTCGACAGCGTCCACAGGGATTCCAGAGTGGGCAGCCATGCAGACGCCTTATTGAAGCGAATGCAA
>JAWNMG010000166.1:722500-732272 GCA_035044245.1 Drosophila nr. fundita
AGGTAATTTCGATGATTTCATGTGGGTTTTCTTTTTATTTTTTCGTTGCTATGTTCGCCAATGCAACGTTGCCTTTGTGGCTGCTTTTTTTTTCTGGCTCTCTTTTCGTAACGGCCTATTTGAGGTTATGTGCGCATGCATGTCAGTGTGTGTTTGTCTGTGTGAGGGGAGTGAAACAGGGAGGGGGGGGGGGTGTCGTTTTAGAGCATCCGACGGCGTCAAAGACAACGGATTGACGCTAGCAGCACTATATAAAAATCCACCCACAGAACGAGACACATATAAAAAATGTAGACCCAAATAAAAAAAGAGCCTGAAAAGGAAACAACAACACAGATATAAAGTTCAATCGAGTCAGTCAACAATTGGCACACCCACACACACCCACACACCAACACACACACACGGCAAATGTGTGTCCGGTTCTTGTCTTTTTTATTTCGTTCCAACCAAAGTCAATTGGGAGGCTCTCATTTGGCTTCTGCTCGTATGTATTTGATTGAGAGTTGGGTGTGTGTGTGTGTGGGTTGTGTGTGTTGGTTGTGTGTGTGTGTGTGTATTGGTTGTGTTTGCCTGTTTGACAGCAGCTAGAGTTGGAGGTTAGATTTTGGTCGGCTTGGTGCTTAAATACATTTGATTGTAATTCGCTTTTAAATTCGATTCTTTGTGATTTTGTTGCGATTTGTTATTGGATGTAATGGTGCGACATCTGAGCTCCGCAGAAGGCAACCGAAGGGTTTCCAGTTCAAGCTTAGGCTCCAGATCGGACAGGTCTAAGGGCAACAGCAGTGGCAGGGGCAGGGGCAAGGGCAATGGCAACTGTACGGGTGTGGACTTACGTGATTAATGTGGGTCACGCAAATGCAGACAGTGCCCAGATACAAAACCAACATACATGCACTGAGAAAAACAATCTACTTGAATTTTAGCCAATCGTTTTGAACTCTTCGTTCGCTCTATTTTGTTGCTAGTATTATTATTACATAGATAAACATTAAAAACAGCTTACTAAAAACCAACATATTCAAGTTTTAAGGGAATTGCTAAACTCAAAAATTGCCATCTCAATACTATTTTCTTAACGGTTCGCACTTGAACTAAATATAATTATTTTCAATCGTTAGGAAATAAATATCTGAAAATTGAAAAAGAAATCCTTTTCAATTTGATGTCATATTTGTTGTATTTGCAGATCAATTTTTGTAGTTTTCATTCTGCTGTGATTAAAATTAGTTTCGATGTTGTATTTTTATTTTGTTTTTTGGGTGTACACTGATACATGCATGCATACAGCAACACACCCATTTATTTGTAGTCTGCATTTATTTTTGGTAGTTTCCCATGCGGGCCATTGCTTATGTGTTGATGCCGCCCATTGACTTGGCCAACTTGGGACACCGTACTCAACGCCGCTGTCTCAGTGTATCTGAAAAGTCATACTCTCGCATATTACCGATGGGAATTTTAAATGCCAAATGCCGCTTGCTTAAACATTAACAGTAAGAAAAATGCAAACAAGTCGAGAGTGCTCGACGAAGAGATGCCCTGAGCCATGGTTGAACATATTAGCTTTAAGCACAAGCGAGAGCGATAGAGATGACACACTAGTTGAGTTGGGTGAGGATTTTGCATGGTTTGATTTGCTAAGTGCGAAAGGGATGGCAGATACTTTTTTTGATTTACCTGTCTGATGAGAGAATACGTTATGGAATATAACTTGGGCATTTCTTATCCGATAAAATTTGCACAGTTGATCAACAATGGTCAACACGGTGTATTATATACTCGTATGTAGTGCAAGCCTATAGCTGGGGATATTATTGTTCAATTTCAAATTCAATATGTATTGATCAAAACGTAATTAGCTTCCAGATTTATACTAAAAAGAAAAGTTTAAAGAGAATGAGGTAAATAATTCCTTGGATTCGGAATCAAACAATTTCGCTACTTATTAAATTTATGTAAGCAGAAAGATTTATTATTAAAATTCTATTTCGGTAAATAGGTAAGTGTTTAGATTCATATAAATATAAAATGCTTACATAGAAAATATTATGCAGCCACTTGTAAGGCGATCGCAGTCTCACTCCATCTACATCTCTAACTTCTCTAAAAATAGCTTGAGCCATTCAAGCCAACCTCAAGCGCCTAATTTTGAGCTATCAGCATCTCTCATGTTCATACTTGAACATTATCGTCTAAGAATTCTGTATATAAGCCACGCATTTTTACTCAATAAAGTCAGTGTCTTTAAGAGCCTCAGTATATTCAGACGTCTTCATTAATTTCTAGCATCGCATTTACTTTGCGCAACGAAGGACCTCACTCTCCGTAGTCCAACGACTAGGCACCAATGTGCTGAATACTTCCCTTTAAACATACACAAATATTTTGGTGACCCCGACGTTGGAATCTGAAGTTGTCAACTGGGCGACAAAAGGATAACCAACCTCCAAAAATCCATATTTGAAGTTGTCAACAAGGCGACAATCAAAGGATACCTACAATGTCCTAACCCAGATCACTATATCTGTGTTAGTGAGAACATGTGAAGTTGCCAACTAGGCGACATATCAGGATAAAACTGTGCTCTCGTTAGATAAACGACCACGGCACCAATAACAAAGTCCATCAAGCGACAAAAATCAGTCAAAATGGCATCAGAAAAAGCAACCATCGATGAGTTACTCTGATGTCGGCTACAAAAAGCAAGAATCTGACCACTCAGAAATGTAAACCAAGATGTCTCTCAAACGAGAAATGGAATCCTGTTCAAGAAAATGATGAAGTCATAACTAAATCTGGCGAGCTACCAGAAAATCATGAATACTTCACCTACTATGAGGACATAAGAACAACAGTTCCGAAGTACTTAGAAGAAATCAAAAAAGACGCTGACACCATAAATCAAGCCACAAGCAAGAATCTTGAGATTGGCGATGGACAGCGTCAGCAATCAACCTTGGAACCCAAGGTGATTGCGTTGTGCCGCCGACAAAGGGTAATGATCGCATCACTACATCGCACATTGCACCAAAGCACCCCTATTGAGCACGCAGCATTAGAGCTCATAAGGAATCTATGGGCACAAATCCAAGAAGTCCATTTTCGGCTTTATGAAGAAGTTGAAAACCCAGAAGAAAATGGATATGATACAGGCAGAAGAAGATGTACAAAGGGCACTAGCTTCAAGATCAATCATTAAGCAACACGAAGCAAATACAAGAACTGGACACCATGCTCCAGTTTCTTGAACAAAGAGTTCGTATTTTAGCTAGCGAAAGCAAAACACACAGCAATGCCAAAAAGGACTCGATGGGCATCGATGGCAAGTTGTGCATCCTCCTCAACCACAAGAAAGGATTGTCTCTATTGCAAGAAGTCTAATCATTTCATATTTCGGTGCGACGGTTTCCGTGCAAAGACAGCCGCTGAGAGATTGAATTGGATTCAACGACAAGAACTGTGCGTCAACTGCCTCAAAGGAGATCACTTGGCAAAGGTTTGCCCAAGTCGCTTTAAATGCTTCAAGTGCCAAAAAAGACACAATACGCTGCTGCATTTGGAAAATTCCTCAATGGAGCAACAAAATCCAATTGTAACATCAGCAAGTAGCAAAAATAGAAATCTACTTGCAACAGCAAAGGTAATAGTCCAAGGAAATAATGGACAGCAAGCTACTTTCAAGGCTTTGCTGGATTCTGGACCACTCTTCTTGCATGGCTCTCGAGACAAATGGATAGCCCCTCCCATCTTCTCTCCGAGCAACCTGGAAAGGAAATCAAAGCATATAAGCCTAACTGCAGCTCAATCAACAATAGGCGAAGAGTTGTACTCCTGTCGACGCATTGTGGTTTACATGTTGCGATTCTGCTACAAGCGATACAGATCAGCAACGATATCGATTATTGTATCGATAGCGCATGTTATTTGTACTGCTTTCGATATTTCATGTGGCACACGAGCAATACTTGTGTAGTATAATATTGTGTAATATTACAAATTTAAGTCATTTATTTACTATATTTGAATGTTTGATAGAATGATTCCTTAATCGATGATACCATGATGATTCGATGAATACCATCTCTAAGCTG
This sequence comes from Drosophila nr. fundita, assembly GCA_035044245.1. Lineage (NCBI taxonomy): Eukaryota > Metazoa > Arthropoda > Insecta > Diptera > Drosophilidae > Drosophila > Drosophila nr. fundita. Next base: position 726,598 of record JAWNMG010000166.1, read on the forward strand.
TGTCACGTGTTTACGTTAAACTCTGTTATGACTCTGTTAAGAAATCTGTTAAGTAGCAGTTCATATTGAGCTAATTCTAATAAATTTTTATTTCTTCCAATCTGGATGGCGCAAAAGTGTTATTTTATTTACCCTCTTGCTAGTTAATCTGACGTAGAAATAAATTTAGTATAAGCACACACAATTCTATAATTTTAAAAACAGAAAGGCGAATATCGGCCATAAATGTTAAAAAAATGCAGCATATGTTAGCCGAGCTGTAAACTGTGTGTTTTGTGTGCCATCACTAACAAGCAGTTGTGCGGAACTTTTGGAACAACGTATCTTGTGCCGAAAAAATACCGTTGGTGGCTTGAGGTGAGTGTCTGAAATGAAACTATCTAAATATTATTATACACAAGCCTTAAAACCCTCAAAAACAATTCAATCTTTGCCTCTTTTTTGTTATACTCGTATGCACGGTACGATTTCCAACCGCCAATCGCAGCAGCCGGCATCAACAACGATAGCAACAACACGCCAAGCATTCCCGAAAGCAACAACGCTGCTGAGGTTTGTGGAAAATTTATGCTGCTTTATTTATATATACGAGTATATATATATTTTTTTGTGTTTCATCATCAAAATTTCGAGTTCATTTAAACATGTCCGACTGTCTGTCTGGAGCTCGATACTATTCATATTTCAAATGCAATAGGTTCCAGTAAACGCACACACACACACACACACACACACACACACACACAAGCAGATGTACTTCCAAGAAGTGCACGTGCTTTAATGAAAGAAAGACATGTTTTTAGGGGTTTCTTTTGAAGTTTGTAAGCTTACGTAACTTATAAAAATATTTCAAGAACTGGAAGAAGACTTTAAAAATAGGGAGAGAACAAGTAAGAATGCTTTAGTCGAGTGAGATCGACTACGATATACCCTGAACCCAGTTATTAAATATATCATAGATGTAATTGTCAAATTTTATTCGTTTTTTTCGTTAATATTTTTCATTCATAAGAAAAAAACTAGTGATGTTCTTGGGATTCGAATCCAATTTGTTTATTTACCCGCTTTCCAATTGTTTACATCTATGTTATAAATTACTCTGCACTTCAGATTAAAGCTGATCACCAGCGAAACGGGCGCAACGAGTTGAACTACATCTCTGAGACGGACTGGATGTACGAGAGTCTGGAGAAGAAGCCTCAGCAATAGCAGCAATAGAAAAACAATTTAACAACTGACGAGCATTTACTCGCTATGCTCGACAAGGAGAAAAAATGTCTCGATCAGGCGGCAGAAGAGTTTGCTGAGAAGAGCGATTCTGACAATTCTGACCACGAGGCAGCTGCCACATCTTCATGGAGCGCACGCAAAGGCCTCATCACCGAATTAGCTGACAACGCAGGCCTGATCAATAAATCCTTGTCCTTTGACCGGCAAACAGCTGGAGAACTATTCCGTGATCTAAGCATTGGCTGTGTTGTGAAGTATTTGGCCTTTCAACAGAACGAGGGCATCTTGAAAGTGGTCAAGATTCCAGAAATACTCGAAGGCTGTTGGGATAAACTAGATGTAAATGAGGTAAATAGTTGTTAAATTGTAATATTTGGAGGAGGTCATCCTCCATCGGTTAATTGATTTAATAGATTTTAATCACAACTCTTACTATCACTAGGTGCAGAAAATGTTGGACTCCCTGGACTTGGGGCAACCCACCTATTTTAATACGCAGCTACGAACCATGCTCGGCGTCATCACGCAGCGTCGGTCTGCCTCCATCAATGTGGATATGGGTTATTGTAAACAGATCGTTGAACTGGACGAGATTGAGATCAATTTCATACCCAAGGAGGGCGATTGCATTAGCCTCAAGTGCATGGTCCAACTGGACGAAGGCTTTGTGGACAAACAGGGCGAAATTCTGTTAGTGAAGAAAGTATCGCCGACGCGCATCGAAATTAATCAAAAGTGCTCCATTGAGCGGGTCTTCGAGGAGATTGCTGTGCTGGACAACAATGCGTATGTGCTCCAGGAGAATGTGCCCAAGGGCATTAGCCTGCATCTGGGCGATATTGTCATAGTCGATCTTATCCAGTCTCAACATGTAAGAAAACTAGGCTAAAAATCATTCATACTAGAGTTCTTTTTACTAACTACGAGTATTTCGGGCTCAGTTGAAATGGGATATATTTAATATTTACAGCCATTATAGTTAATAGCACTTTCATTGGTGTATCTCATAAAATGTCTAGCCTGATATAACAGATACACAGAATATGTCATACATATATTAATTTATATACATACGAGTATATTAATATTAATATCTTCAACTCCTTCGCCACACAGTCGACATACACGCGTCGCGCCATCAAATTGACATTGCTGGAGAAAAACTTTGGCCAAGTGAATAAGCAATTGATCACTGGAAAGAGAGGACCTATTTCGAAGAATCGCTTCATCAAAACCCATTTGCCTGGCTACGAGGTGCCCGAGCCCCTGCTCCAGATTGTCCTCCAAACGACGCAAATACACGAGATGCGCCAACTGTTGGCCGATCACAGTCCCCACCTGGGAGAGCCGCTGAGCTACGAGAACTATGCGAAACGTTTCGATACGTTGCTGTTTCTGGAGGAGATCGAATATATGATCAACTTTCGTAATTATGATCAGGAATGTGCCTATTTTCAACGCGATGATAAATATCTGTCGCTGCACGTGGAGAATCTGGCGGAGCGTCGTCCCTCCTTAATGGTGGGCGACACTGTGAACGCCATCAATCCCAGGAAGGATGAATGCGCCTTTAAAGGCATCATTCACGAAGTGCGCTTCGATCGCGTCCTGCTCAAGTTCAACGCCGGCTTTAAGCGGCGATATTATGGAAGGGCTTATCGCCTGGAATTCCATTTCTCCAGATATGGATTTCGCATGCATCATTATGCTGTAAATCATACCAAGGATTTGTGTCAAAATTTCCTCTTTCCCAGCAAGGTGACCAAACGCGACAATCCCCAGCTGGACGTCAAATTTAGGGATGATGTAATGTATCTCAATGGCGACCAGTTGCCCTGGTTCAATCCGCAGCTGGATCCCATTCAAAAACGTGCCGTTTACAATATACTCCGTGGTGAATCCGATCGAATGCCGTATGTCATCTTTGGTCCGCCGGGCACTGGCAAAACAGTCATCCTCGTGGAGACTGTGTTGCAACTGGTGCACAATTTACCTAGTGTTCGGGTGGTCATTGCCACGCCTTCGAATAGCTCGGCGGATTTTATCACCAAGCTCATCATTGACAGCAAAGTGCTGCTGCAGGGGGAATTTATACGGCTCGTCTCACAGAACCTGGTGCAGAAGGATCTGGTGCCGCCGGAGCTGATGCCCTACTGCGCCACAATGAAATTTGGCAAAACGGGAGGACGACAGCCGTGATAGCGTTAGTTGAATATATATATATAAAAAATAACCTATAGTAATAGGAATTCTCTAATTTATCCTCGCAGATGATTGTCACGGATTCGGGTCTCAAAATGCGCTGCCAGGGAAAGTTTCTGGGCATGCATCGGGTGACGATCGGCACGTGCTCCATGCTGGGCAACTTCATACAAATGGATTTTGCTGCGGGCCACTTCACACACCTGCTGATCGACGAGGCGGGTCAGTGCACAGAGCCGGAGTCGATGATGCCCATTCTAGTGGTCGGCCAGAAGCACAGCCAGGTCATCCTTGCCGGAGATCCGCTGCAGTTGCAAGCCATTGTCACCAGTGGCCGTTCTGTTGACTTTGGCCTGCCCTTGTCGTTCCTGGAGCGACTGCTGCAGACGGCACCATATAGTCGGGATCTGCAGCGATTCCCCGCCAGATTCGGCTATAATCCAGATGTGTTGACCAAACTGGTCAACAATTATCGTGCGATTCCCTCAATTATGTCTGTGTACAGTAGACTATTCTATGGCAACGAGCTCATCGCAACGATCTCGAATGAGGATTCACGCGAGGCACAGCTGCTCGCCAAGCTGCAGTCGCCGCTTTTCGAGACGGAGAATACGCCGCGCACCCATGGCGTCTTCTTCCACGGCATCTTGGGTGAGAATCGGCAGGAATCGGATTCACCCTCGTGGTATAATCTCGCCGAGGCTATTGAGGTCTTCAAGTTCTGTGTCAAATTGTATGGCCAAAATGTGAGTTCCGAAAATATTGGCATAATGTCGCCGTATTCGCAGCAGGTGGAAAATCTGCGCACTTTGTTCATCGGTAGCTGTATAGTCATGCCCAAGATTGGCTCCGTCGAGGAGTTTCAGGGCCAGGTAAGCTAATTAGCTACGCTTACGCTGTCCATTTAAGTTGATAACCTCTTTCCCTTTATTTGTCAGGAGCGTGACATCATGTTGATATCCTCGGTGCGCTCCTCGTATGCCGATCTCCAGTCCGACGCACGGTTCAGTTTGGGTTTGGTGCAGTGCAAAAAGCACATGAATGTGGCCATCTCGCGTGCCCGCTGCCTAATGGTCATCTTTGGCAATCCCCAGCTGCTGGCCCTCGACGACTGCTGGCGCCACCTCATCCTCTACTGTGCCAACAACAATGCCTACATTGGCTGCGAGCTGCCTTCGAATATCCAATCCCTGGACGAGGAGCAGGATTTGTTGCCTTAATTGGCCAATTGGCCAACTTTACCACTGCATCTAGCAGTATCCAAAGTCTCGAAAAGACAGCAGCTATCAACAAGCGAATTTATTTGAATTTTCAGACCACATTCCTTTAAATACATTAAATATTATGCACAACTTTCGTATCTTGAATAAATTTTCATTTTCTTACAAATACAAATTTAAGAAGATTTACGACTCTATTGACTATTGACTATTGACTATTGAGAGTATAACTCTTAACCTTCATTAAATGGATTAATTTTATGTATGCCAAAAAGTGATGTTTCCTTGCTGTCAAATAGACTTAGTGATGGACCAATCAGGATAAATGTGAGTAGGTGTCGCGAGCTGCAACGCAATTTGTTAAGAGGAAGCTTTAACTATTATCCATATGTATGTATGTAAAGAAAATTTCTTAACAAAAGAGAAACTTATTTCCTAGTTTCTTAATTAAGGAAAATATTTCTAATCGCTGTAAAAAAAATCTCGTTTCCAAAATTCAGAAATTACTAAAAAGTGAAATGTTAGAGCTCATTATTCAACTCAATTCACGTGAAATGATTTTTTTGGACTACTAATTACAATTTAATTATGATTTTCTATGTGTGATCGTAAAATACACATTTTAAAACCATCAAATAATGCAAGCAACAAAAGAGCTAATTAAAGAAACTGTAAACTAGATACATATATTTGATCTAAATTGAAATGAAAAACACTTTCACTTTTGGAAATATACTTTCTCTATTGTTGTTTTTTTTTTTATGTAATTTCTTGATACACTTTCACTTGTATTATTTTAATGTTGATAAATAAATCGAATAAAAAAATCCAAAAATCGTTTTTGCATCAGCTGGCGTTGAAGCAGAGATAAATCTGAGGCCACATATAGAATTATATAATACAGAATTGGAAAGTAGGCACATCTTTTTTCAGACAGCTGCCGGTGAAAATGTGTGTGTGCCGTGTGCCTGTGTTGAATGTGTGTGTGTATATAAAATAAAATATTTGAGTTTAGCTGAAGCT
>JAWNMG010000167.1:0-63767 GCA_035044245.1 Drosophila nr. fundita
TATGTTTGAAATTTAATAAAAGATTGTCTATGAAGTTGCTATGATTAGACATGAATGTGTAATGTACATAAAATATAATAATATATAAATTATAAAAATAGGTAAAGTGGTTCTTAACGGAAGCATTGGCTCTGCCCAGTATCAGTTTGCTGCTTTCTGAATCGACAACCCGATTGGTAGACGTATGGGGCAGGTTACAGCTCAATACCCCTACTGGATTAAATGCACAAAAAGGGAGAGAGTTAGAGACGACAAACCCACATATCCGAAGAGAGGGAGAGAGGGGCAGCTGGAGGGACCTTTGCTCAAGCCGAAAGCTGACATGCACATTCTTGCGTGTTTATGCGCTTTTAATTGTGTGTTTGTTTGCACGCGTTTGTGTGCTAGTCATATCTGTCTGTTAGCTGGCGCATATGGGTTTTAATTAGCGCCCAGATCATCCAGTGGAAGCTGGCAGCTTGAGGATGAGTCAAAATAGTAGCTGCATTTGTTTTATTCTTTTTGAAGATTTCTTGTGTGGCGTGTGGAGTAATTAATTATCTGCTGAGTAAACAACAATTTTCCATAATTAACCTCACGCTAGTTACTTCAAATAATAACAAAGTAAACAAACGTAAGCTAATTGAATTAAATGGCATGTATTAACACAAAATTGCTTAATAAATCTTCAAATTAAATGTAAATCGTATAGACGCAATCTGAAAGTGTTAATATAATTAAATATCTATTATAATTATGCACTGCAAAGAAATTTGCGTTGCATTCATGATGGAAGACTATTTGGCAACCGAATCAAATCCCTTGCTGCATTTGCTTTGAGTTCATCATCAACATATCAAAATTGATTGCTATTTTTAAGTATGTTTGTTCCTTTGTGGATTCAACTGTAACTGCAGCTAAAGTCCCCCGTCTTCCCCACACTCCCCTCCTTTCTGCATTGACTCTACGAGCTGCATTCTTGGGCTGCTGGTATTTCCAATTTGCAGACGTATATCAAAAACGCATATTGAAATGCAATGCACAAAATGTAACTCTGTAAATGTGTCGAAAGACAGCCAAAAAAAAAATACAAAATACAAATACACACAAAGGATTGCTGAAGGGATGGGGCGGGGAGTTGGAAGGAATCGCCAAACGCTTATTTCATCGTCTAAATGGAGTTTACATTCACAGGGTGCGCGAGAGAGGGGTGAAGGGTGGTTCGGGTGGGGCAGCTGAGCTGGCGCTCGATGCCATTTGTTAAGTGCAAGTTCAATAGCATTAAGAGTGCAACACAAATAACCATAAATTTGGGTAAAAGCTGCAAATTTTGCATATTTTTTGGGGCCAGTCAGTCGTTTGCTTGCCCGATTGTCGAAATGAAGTGGGCGAGCACAATGCTCTCTCTCTCTCTCTTTCCCACTCTCTCTCTCTCTCTCTCTTTCTCACTCTTATTGGGATTAAAAAAATGTACAAAAGCAGGTCGAATTCTTGCCGCACTTGCAAAAATATCGAGTAGTTTGTGCATTCGTTTTCCAATGTTAAAAATCTTACAGCGAAATACTAATTTTATGCATGTCATTTTGTAAGCCTGATTATTTTTTTAGATACCTAAGACTTTTTTGGACTGCAGTTCTTTTTTATTTTCTAAGGACAGGAAGAAAGAAGAAGCCTAAAAAGAATTGACTAAAGTCAACCGATAGTTCCTATGATAAATATATCATATTTTAGTTGGATGCTGATAATTTTTTGCTTAAGTGCTGCGAGTGCTGCAAATGTTTAATGGATTCGGAAATATCTCCTTCCTATAATACCCTCTGCAAGTGTCCTCAAATGTCCATTCTATTTTAGCTTTGAATTTAAAATCAACAACTGAGTGTACTTCAAAAGGGTTTCAATTCTAACTCGATTTCTCTTGAATTTAGAATAGCCTCTTTTTTGCTAGTGCATGATGCATATTTTATTTAGCATGCTGTTACCAGTGTTGTGCAGTTATTTTCACAAAAAAAATTAAAATATTGAAGAGAAGAGCAGAACATGCAAAAAAGAAATGCCGATTTTTAGATTACGTATACGCTCTGCTGGTCGTTTTGTGTGTTTGATTTATTGCGGCGCCTCAATGTCCACTGGCTGGCTGGCTGGCTGGGTGGGTGGGTGGCTGGACAGACTGCAAGGTCCGGTCCCAAGTATGTGCCAGTTCCTTAAGTTATTATAATATTTACGCTCCTGTAACATATGGTCACAAATGGGAGGGGAGGGGAGGGGAGGGTATGGGCAAAGCGTTACAATAAATTGCCCGGCCAACCACAATGATTTACTGCAGCAGCAGCAGCAGCAGCAGCAGCCACATTACGTATACGCACCTGTGTGTATGTGTGTGTGGTGTGTGTGTGTGTGTGTATTTTGGACATGTATTGCTATAATTCTATCTTCTACTCAAAACCACATTTATATTTACTTCGCGTCATTCGCGTCGACATTTTCGCATTTGTGTTGGATTTGTCTCAGAGTTTACTACTACTCCGACAACGTACTCACACTCCCCACCGCCCACCCACATCCTATTCGCAACGTCTAACGGTTTAGGTAAACAATAAACTGACCCCAGACCCAATATCTATGTGCATACATCTAAGAACTATGGCAACTACAACAAACTGAGTGTGTGCGAAACATATGGGGTGTGTGTGTGTTTTTCTACTTCTTCCTATTGCCACACATTTTTTTCTCCCTTCGATGTCGTCCTCGTCGTCGTATCCTGCATGAAATGAAGTGTACATAATTTGCCATCGCACATCGAGCTGCATAAATTGTAGTGTGTGCCTGAGTGTATGTTGTCCAATAAAAGCATCGTTCTTGTCAAATACAGGAAAATAGAAAGAAAGAAAGTAATTTGCACAGCACAGGTTCAGGTCAAATAGCTAGCTGGCATCTCTGGCCACTAGCTAGGTCAACAGCTCTTAGCTTCAATAAGCCAACAAGTAGCAAGAAGAGCTAGTGAACTACAGCACTCCATATTTTTTCTTTTCAATATTTGAGGCATTAAGTTATAGTGCTTATAAAGTAAGAACTACTTTACATTCCAATATTACAAATAATTTTTTAAGTTTCTGAAAATGGCTTTAGATGTCTCCACTTTTATTCAACGTGTATTTAAAATAACTAACAACTGTGAAAGAAAAACTTATTTATTAAAATTCAATTGTTATTCGAGCACATCTAAAGCATAAACTATCAGTTTTGAATGTAGCTCAAAAAGTTATTTATACTTCATAATAATTATTTACTAATACCAAGAATCGATTGTTTTACAACAAAATCATAAACCTTAACAACCCCATCTGTGCAGCGGACTTTTACAATTATTTAGCTTTATCAGTGGATATGTCAAAATGTTGAGCAAAAAAGACTTTTAGGTTAAATGTCACAATAAGCAAAAACTATGCAAAAATTTGTAACTGATGGCCGCATGTCAAATATGCAAATTGTGCAAATGCTTTTTCAAGGCATTTAGCAATTAATTGCAGTATGCCAACTGCCACAAAAAACTATTGGAGCTTGTTGCTGCAATTTGTTGAATTTTTACGAGAGTGTCATGGCACAGAACGCGGAACAGTTAGTGGCTAACAATACTCCATATCAGTTGTATTTTGGCCTGATGTGAACTAAATTGTTCAAAATGTGTCGGCACTTTAATTAATATGGAGTATTGTTAGCCACTAATTGTTGCACATTCTGTGCCATGACACTCTCATAAAAATTCAACAAATTGCAGCAACAACTGCAATAGTTTTTTGTGGCAGTTGGCATACTGCAATTTATTGCTAAATGCCTTGAAAAAACATTTGCACAATTTGCATATTTGACAGGCGGCCATCAGTTACAAATTTTTGCATAGTTTTTGCTTATTGTGACATTTAACCTAAAAGTCTTTTTTGGTCAACATTTTGACATATCCACTGATAAAGCTAAATAATTGTAAAAGTCCGCTGCACAGATGGGGTTGTTAAGGTTTATGATTTTGTTGAAAAACAATCGATTCTTGGTATAAGTAAATAATTATAACTTTTTGAGCTACATTCAAAACTGATAGTTTATGCTTTAGATGTGCTCGAATAACAATTGAGTTTTAATAAAGCTTTTCTTTCACAGTTAGTTAGTTATATTAAATATACATCGGATAAAAGTGGAGGCACATGTGCAAAATTAGAGGAAAACATCTAAAACCATTTTCAGAATCTTAATAAATTATCTATAATATTGGAATGTAAAGTAGTTCTTACTTTATAAGCACTATAACTTAATGCCACAAATATTGAAAAGAAAAAATATGGAGTGCTGTAGTTCACTAGCTCTTCTTGCTACTTGTTGGCTTATTGAAGCTAAGAGCTGTTGACCTAGCTAGTGGCCAGAGATGCCAGCTAGCTATTTGACCTGAACCTGTGCTGTGGAAATTACTTTCTTTCTTTCTATTTTCCTGTATTTGACAACTACGATGCTTTTATTGGACAACATACACTCAGACACACACTACAATTTATGCAGCTCGATGTGCGATGGCAAATTATGTACACTTCATTTCATGCAGGATACGACGACGAGGACGACATCGAAGGGAGAAAAAAATGTGTGGCAATAGGAAGAAGTAGAAAAACACTCACACACCCCATATGTTTCGCACACACTCAGTTTGTTGTAGTTGCCATAGTTCTTAGATGTATGCACATAGATATTGGGTCTGGGGTCAGTTTATTGTTTACCTAAACCGTTAGACGTGCGAATGGATGTGGGTGGGCGGTGGGGAGTGTGAGTCGTTGTCGGTGAGTAGTAAACTCGACAAATTCGACACAAATGCGACAAGATTTATGCGAAAGTAATAAATATAAATGTGGTTTTGAGTAGAAAATAGAATTATAGCAATACATGTCCAAAATACACACACACACACACACACACACTCACACACACACAGGTGCGTATACATAATGTGGCTGCTGCTGCTGCTGCTGCAGTAAATCATTGTGGTTGGCCGGGCAATTTATTGTAACGCTTTGCCCATACCCTCCCCTCCCCTCCCCGCCCATTTGTGACCATATGTTACAGGAGCGTAAATATTATAATAACTTAAGGAACTGGCACATACTTGGGACCGGACCTTGCAGTCTGTCCAGCCAGCCAGCCAGCCAGCCAGCCAGTGGACATTGAGGCGCCGCAATAAATCAAACACACAAAACGACCAGCAGAGCGTATACGTAATCTAAAAATCGGCATTTCTTTTTTGCATGTTCTGCTCTTCTCTTCAATATTTTAATTTTTTTTTTTGTGAAAATAACTGCACAACACTGGTAACAGCATGCTAAATAAAATATGCATCATGCACTAGCAAAAAAGAGGCTATTCTAAATTCAAGAGAAATCGAGTTAGAATTGAAACCCTTTTAAAGTACACTCAGTTGTTGATTTTAAATTCAAAGCTAAAATAAAATGGGAATAATCAGCACTCGTTACAAGCATTTGAGGACACTTGCAGAGGGTATTATAGGAAGGAGATATTTCCGAATCCACTAAACATTTACAGCACTCGCAGCACTTCAGCAAAAAATTATCAGCATCCAACTAAAATATGATAAATTTTTTTCATTGGAATTATCGGTTGACTTTAGCAAATTTTTAGGCTTTCTTTCTTGCTGTACTTAGAATAAAAGAACTGCATTCCAAAAATGTCTTAGGTCTAAAAATAATCAACTTACAAAATGACATGCATAAAATTAGTATTTCGCTGTAAGATTTTTAACATTGGAAAACGAATGCACAAACTACTCGATATTTTTGCAAGTGCGGCAAGAATTCGACCTGCTTTTGTACATTTTTTTAATCCCAATAAGAGTGAGAAAGAGAGAGAGAGAGAGAGTGGGAAAGAGAGAGAGAGAGAGCATTGTGCTCGCCCACTTCATTTCGACAATCGGGCAAGCAAACGACTGACTGGCCCCAAAAAATATGCAAAATTTGCAGCTTTTACCCAAATTTATGGTTATTTGTGTTGCACTCTTAATGCTATTGAACTTGCACTTAACAAATGGCATCGAGCGCCAGCTCAGCTGCCCCACCCGAACCACCCTTCACCCCTCTCTCGCGCACCCTGTGAATGTAAACTCCATTTAGACGATGAAATAAGCGTTTGGCGATTCCTTCCAACTCCCCGCCCCATCCCTTCAGCAATCCTTTGTGTGTATTTGTATTTTGTATTTTTTTTTTGGCTGTCTTTCGACACATTTACAGAGTTACATTTTGTGCATTGCATTTCAATATGCGTTTTTGATATACGTCTGCAAATTGGAAATACCAGCAGCCCAAGAATGCAGCTCGTAGAGTCAATGCAGAAAGGAGGGGAGTGTGGGGAAGACGGGGGACTTTAGCTGCAGTTACAGTTGAATCCACAAAGGAACAAACATACTTAAAAATAGCAATCAATTTTGATATGTTGATGATGAACTCAAAGCAAATGCAGCAAGGGATTTGATTCGGTTGCCAAATAGTCTTCCATCATGAATGCAATGCAAATTTCTTTGCAGTGCATAATTATAATAGATATTTAACTATATTAACACTTTCTGGTTGCGTCTTTATGATATACATTTAATTTGAAGATTTATTAAGCAATTTTGTGTTAATACATGCCATTTAATTCAATTAGCTTACTTTTGTTTACTTTGTTATTATTTGAAGTAACAAGCGTGAGGTTAATTATGGAAAATTCTTGTTTACTCAGCAGATAATTAATTACTCCACACGCCACACAAGAAATCTTCAAAAAGAATAAAACAAATGCAGCTACTATTTTGACTCATCCTCAAGCTGCAAGCTTCCACTGGATGATCTGGGCGCTAATTAAAACCCATATGCGCCAGCTAACAGACAATAATTAGCACACAAACGCGTGCAAACAAACACACAATTAAAAGTGCATAAATATGCAAGAATGTGCATGTCAGCTTTCAACTTGAGCAAAGGTCCCTCCACTGCCCCTCTCTCCCTCTCTTTGGATATGTGGTTTTGTCTCTGTCTCTCTCCCTTTTTGTGCATTTCATATGAGGTATTGACTGTAATATACCCATAGTCTACCAATCAGGTTGTCAAATCAGAAAGCAGCAATTGATATTCAGAGCCAATACTTCAATACTTCCGTTAAGAACCACTTACCTATTTTATTATTTATATATTATTATATTTTATATACATTACACATTCATGTCTTATCATAGCAATAAGTTCATAGAAATTCTTTTATTAAATTTCAAACATACATTAAGAATGATTTTGTATCTACATAAGATAAGATACAATGAAACTCCAAACTAACAAGCAATACTTAGAATCAGATATCATTTTCTTAAGTTGCTATTATAGTTAAGAGTTATTATTATATTATTTTTAATATAGGTTTTTGCTATTTTTTTCTGTTCCTTACATCAAACATAAGGCAAAACTTCAGTTAAAATTTGAAATGCTTTTTGTATGTAAAAATACTTTCATATATATATTTATACATATAACAGCCACAAATATATAAATATTCCACAATAAATACATTTACAGATATTATATATATAATATACTTATGTACATAATTACAGCAAAAACCTCCATTTGAATATCCCCTCAAATTCAAATAGTCTTTTACCTTTTGTCTACTCCTGGTTAGGGTATACAAAACGAAAGGCATTTTAATGTCAGATGACTGCCACACACAAGCTGCCATAAGCTAAACGCTCAACACACACACACACACACACACACACACACACACACACCCATAAACACACACACACCCACACACTGCGCAAATAAAGTGAAACCATAATTGTTGTACTTGCCAACTCGACTTTGGCTCATTTTTGTCGCTGACTGGGGTTCATTTTGTGTGTTGCACTCAACTCAGCCTCGGCTGGGGCTATAAAATATGAATAATGTCAGTCGAGTCGAGTGTGGGTGTGTGTGTGTGTGTTTGTGTAGGGCTAAAGTGTGTTCATAATTTGATGTGCGTATTTGCTAAAACCCGTTTAATGTACCAGCTCCCTCTCCCTCTCCCTCGCCCTCTTCTTCTCCAGCTCGCACTAATTTCGTTTAATTCACTGGCAACATTTTAAACAGCTCAGCAGATTTTGTGGCAGTAGTTTTACGTATAGTTAAAGTCCTTGAGCTTGTTTTGGGGGGTTGATATTATTTTTAATGAAACGATGAGCGCGTTGCTGACTCATAACTGCAAATTGGAGTCAGTTTCAAGTCTATAAAGTCAGGCAACATAACTCTCTCTGCCCCCCTCTGGCTTTCTCTACAAGGTTATTTGCATTTTAGGCCGTTAAATGTTTCGTCAGAGGCCACGTGGGCGTAATTAACTACTAAACGATGAATTCCACTAAGAGTTGTTGTTGCTGTTGTTGTTGCTGTTGCTGGTCTGTTTGTGGCTGATAAAAAGATTTACCAACTGAGCGTTGCTCATCAAAATGTAATTGAAGTTTTATGGCCAAGGCGAGCTGAAATTGCGGCTTAGCCGGTGCTATCAAATTCGCCTACGATTATATGCATTTAATATCAGGCGTTTGTCACATGTCCACAAATAAACTGACCACCTTCCTCAAGCAACTTTCTAATAACTATCCCCAAAAACACAAAAGTACTCTCAACAATTTTCCTGTCGATGCTGATCAAGAATATATATACTTTATGGGGTAGAAAATGCTGCCTTCTGCCTATTACATCCATTTAGTAATCTTCATTAATTGTATAATGTTCAACTGTTCCTATTTTTAAAGGGTTCGCTTTATAATGAAATAAAAATAATAATTTCCATAATTGTACAAAAATATTTTCAGATTTAATCAGTTTTTTATGTTATTTCAGCGAATAAATGTTGTTAAACGAAATTCAATGATCCGAATTGCTGAGTAGCGTGAAAAAAAAATTAAATGTAAATATGCATTTAAATAAAATCAATGGAATCAACCTACAATTGCAGTTGCACACACCCGCACACACACGCACACACTCGCACACACACACACACACTTCTTCAATGTAAACTGTAAATTGTTCAACCCTAATTACTTAATGCCTTAAAAATGAGCTTATTAAAAGTTGCTGTCAGTTTAACTTGCACGAGTTTCGCACTGCCTCAATGACCACATCCCAATTTAACGACAATCCTCCCCATCCCCCCGTCCACACTGACACTCTCCACTATTTTCATACCATCCCTGCTGCATAATAGTCTCTTGTAAGTAAACGCACAGCAGCTGCCAAAAGTGCATGTTGCGAACAGAATTTAATTTTTAATTTACATCCTCTTCGACACTCGCTTGTGTATGGAAATCGGGCAAGAATATTGAGACCTGAACATATGCCACGAAGCGACTCTCTGTAAAAGCTTGTGAAAATCAATATAAGGAAAAATTATAAATAATATAATATAAAACAAAAATATAACATAAAAAGAAATAATATAAAATATATATAAATAAGAAAGTAATTCAAATTTATGCTTTTTTATAAATTACATTATTATTATTCTTATTTTATATATATAGTTATATACATTTATTTATCAGTTATTTAATAATTCAATACTTCCTTATTTTCAATTATTTTTTAATTTATTACTATAGTATTTATATTAATTTGTCAACGAATATTATTAATTCATTATATTTAACTTTATTTATATTATTTTGATTTCTTATGATTTATTTGCTGAATTTTGATCGTTAAATATAATCGAGTAAATTCATTACCAAACTGGTTTATTAATTATTCGTGGAACATTTTTGTAGTTCGTATTGTTATCGAACTTCATCACAATAAATATTTCTATTATATAAAAGTCCATTCATTGCAAAGAGTTTTTCAGATTTTATAGCGCATACAACGCAAACATGTACGATTACAACAAAAGGATTTCAAATGGCGAGCCTGAATGTGTTTTGTCTGTTTATATATATATATATATATATATATATATATATTCATTCATTCATTCATATATAAATATATTTGTATGTGTATTGTAATGAAATCCCCTTAAATGTTTATGAAAAATTCATGACGCGTGCAAATGGCGCGAAAACAACTTGTCTGCTTGTATGTGTGAGCCCCCCTTGTCAGTGTATGTATGTGTTATGTGTGTGTGGCCAACATTGGGCAGCCACTGGCAGCCAGCCAGTTGGTTGGCTAAGGGTGAAAATGACGGCGCCAAGCTTGGCAGACACGCAGCATTGCATGCAAAATATGTTATGAAAAGAATGCAGAAATTTATTCTTGTTGTTGTTGTTGTTGTTGTGTACACGTGCAGGCTGCAATAAATGACCAAGGAGCAGCAACAACAGAGGGGGAGTGAAGGGAGGGGGAGGAAGGACATCAGCCTCGCCTTGCACGTGATCACAAAAATGAATCCATTTGTTTGTTAACTCATTTCATTGACTTCAATTATGCAACAACAAAAAACAGAGCAAAATAAAGTAAATATGTAAAAAACGGTTATGGCAGCCCTGGTGTCAAAAACGTGCGCGTTAAGGTATAATGCAAGCAGGGCTGGGGCAGAAAAGTAGAACAGGGTGGTCATGCCAAGCGTTTTTTTTTACAGTTTTTCAACACTAATGAGGCTGTCAAGTGTTTTGCATAAAAAAGCATCCCAAACTGTAAGCGCGCGAGTTTTTTATGTTAATGGACAAGGCGCACGCAGCACACACACACACACACACACACATCAACACACATGCAGGACACGCACGCACAGAGCGTAGTAAATGAAACTAGGCGTCGTTTGTAGTGCAAGTCAATTTTTCGATAATTTGAAAAGTTTATTTAATACAAAACGTGATTCAATTACAAAACTGACCGAAAACACATACACAATCGCAGTGGGGCAGGGGCAAGGGGCAGCTCACTGCTGCCCTTTTTTTTTGCCATGGACTCTGCAACATAATGTGCGTTGTCCTGTTCCACGTTGTCGTCCTCTCAAAAAAGCCAAAACTAGTTTTTGCTTGTAAAACGCAGCGTGTGCGCCATTTTTTTTTCTTCTCCCTCTCTCTTGTTTGTTGTGTTGTTCGTGCCGCTCAATGGCGCTTTGTTAATGTTACGGAAATGTAACAGCAGAGTGTGTGTGTGTGTGTGTGTGGGGGCGAGTGTGTCGCTGGGAAAGGGAAGGCGCAGCAGCCAGCAATCAACGGATGTGGCACACGCTGTGATTGTGGTCATCGCCTTCTTTTATTGAGAGTTGACTTCTTTTTTTTTTGTTGCCTTTTTTGTGTGTGTTGATGCTGCTCGTATTCTGGCTCACTAACCACAACACCTGAATACAACAACAACAAACTTTGCTCAACGCTTTGTGTCACAACTGTTTTTTGTGTTAACATAATTGAATATTGATATTTAAATTGAATTATTTTGGTACAGTGCCAGTGGTCTTGAATTGAATAGCTATGAAAGAACTGTCACAGTTCAAGCGATAAGATTTTGGTTATAATTGAGCAAAGATATTTACTTGATAGAAAGCATTCAAGTGCCTGTTATTATTGGCAAAGCTTAAGTAAATTATGTAAGTGAATTATTTGCAAAAAATTCATTATATAAATTCATTTTTATAATCATGATTGACTTTAAAATGCCGGCGACTATTGAGCTCTCTACTGACGGTTCGATTTAAATGCTAAATTGAAAAGAAATTGTTGCATACTTTGAAGGTCGTTTATTTGAGGTTATTCTCCAGTTAAATCGTTTAACTAAACATTTCTGTTCGCCTGGTACTTTAGTGGGGGAACAATACGAAAAGTCAAAGAAAAAAGCGATCGCATGTGAAATATTGATTATTATTTTCATAGCATTGGTTAATTAGTCTTCGTATATTTTAGGTAAATCGTCTAACTAAACATTTCTGGTCGCCTGTTATTTTCGTGGGGGAACAATCGAAAACTCTAAGAAAAAAGGGCTCATATGTGAAATATTGATTATTACTTTCATAGAATTGGTTAATTAGTATTAGTATACTTTAGGTAAATCGTCTAACTAAACATTTCTGTTCGCCTGTTATTTTAGTGGGGGAACAATACGAACTCAAGAAAAAGGGCTCATAGTGAAATTATTATTTTCATAGGATCTTGCTCCACCTCTGTATTTCTCCTCTGTGTATTTGAGGTTATTCTCCAGGTAAATCGTTTAACTTAACATTTCTGTTCGCCTGTTATTTTAGTGGGGGAACAATACGAAAACTCGAAGAAAAAAGCGCTCGCATGTGAAATATTGATTATTATTTTCATAGCATCTGGTTCCACATCTAGTATCCTCTGTGTATTTGAGGTTATTCTCAAGGTAATTCGTCTAACTAAACATTTCTGGTCGCCTGGTATTTTCGGTGGGGGAGCAATACGAAAACTCGAAGAAAAAAGGGCTCACATGTGAAATATTGATTATTATTTTCATAGCATTGGTTAATTAGAATTAGTATACTTTTAGGCAGTTCGATTTAAATAAATTAAAAAGAAGTTGTTGCATACTTTGAAGGTCGTTTATTTGAGGTTATTCTCCCGTTAAATCGTCTAACTAAACATTTCTGGTCGCCTGTTATTTTAGTGGGGGAACAATACGAAAACTCGAAGAAAAAAGGGCTAACATGTAAATTATTATTTTCATAGCATTGGTTAATTAGTATTTGTATATTTTAGGTAAATCGTCTAACTAAACATTTCTGGTCGCCTGTTATTTTAGTGGGGGAACAATACGAAAACTCGAAGAAAAAAGGGCTAACATCTGAAATATTGATTATTATTTTCATAGCATTGGTTAATTAGTATAGTATATTTTAGGTCCATCGTCTGACTCAACAGGTCTGGTCGCCTGGTATTGCAGTGGGGGAACAATCGAACTCGAGGAAACAAGGGCTCACATGTGCAATATTGATTATTATTTTCATAGCATTGGTTAATTACCCTTAGTATGATTTTAGGTAAGATCGTCTGACGAAACATTTCTGGCTCGCCTGTTATTTTAGTGGGGGAACAATACTGTAAAGCGGTTCGAAGAAAAAAGGGCTAAATTGAAATATTGATTTTTATTAACATTGCTTTGGTTAATTAGTATTAGTATATTTTAGGTAAATCGTCTAACTAAACATTTCTGGTCGCCTGTTATTTTAGTACAATAGAAAACTCGAAGAAAAAGGGCTAACATGTGAAATATTGATTATTATTTTCATAGCATTGGTTAATTAGTATTAGTATATTTTAGGTAAATCGTCTAACTAAACATTTCTGGTCGCCTGTTATTTTGAGTGGGGAAACAATACGAAAACTCGAAGAAAAAAGGGCTCACATGTGAAATATTGATTATTATTAGCATTGCCTTGGTTAACTAGTCTTAGTCACATTTTAGCCAGAATCGTCTAAGCTAGACAGTTCACGACGCCTGTTAGTTTAGTGGGGGAACACTACGAAAACTCGAAGAAAAATGGGCTAACATATGAAAGTATCACGATTATTATCTTGCCTAGCAGTGGTTAGATTACGGATCAGTATATTTTAGGTAAATCGTCTACCTGCACAGTTCTGGTCGCCTGTTATTTTAGCGCGGGAAGCAATCCGAAAACTCGAAGAAACAAGGGCTAACATATGCACCACGATAACGCCCCTGCTTCACATTGCATCGGTTGCTTAGTAGTCGTCGACTTTATTATCGGCCAACTAAACAATTCAGGTCGCCTGATATTTTAGTGCCGCAGCCACCGTAAACTCGCAGAACAAAGGGCCCACATGTGACATATTGATTCTTAGTTCCCTAGCACTGGTTAATTAGTATTGCCCATGAAAGGTACGATCGTCTACGCTAAACAGTTCTGGTCGCCTGTTAGTTTAGTGGGGGAACAAGACGGGAACTCGAAGGAAAAAGCGATCGCATGTGAACATATTGATTTTTATTTTCATAGCATTGGTTAATTAGTATGAGTATATTTTGGTAAGTCGCTTAACGACACATTTCTGTTCGCCTGGTATTTTGGTCGGGGAACAATACGAAAACTAGAAGAAAAAAGCGATCGCATGTGAAATATTGATTATTATTTTCATAGCATGGGTTAATTAGTATTAGTATACTTTTAGGAAGTTCGATGTAAATAAATTAAAAGAAGTTGTTGCATACTTTGAAGGTCGTGTATTTGAGGTTATTCTCCGGTTAAATCGTTTAACTACACATTTGTTCGCCTGGTATTTTGGTGGGGAACATACGACAACTCAAGAAAAAAGCGATCGCATGTGCAATATTGATTTTTATTGCCATTGCATTGGTTACTTAGTATCGGCCTCTTTTAGGTAAACCGTCTAGCTAAACATTTCTGTTCGCCTGGTATTTTGGTGGGGGAGCAATACGAAAACTCTAAGAAAAAAGGCGCTCATATGTGAAATATTGATTCTTATTTTCATAGGATCTTGCTCCACCTCTGTGTTTCTCCTCTGTGTATTTGAGGTTATTCTCCAGGTACAATCGCTTAACTACACACGTCTGTCTCGGCCTGGTATTTTGGTCGGGGAACGATACGAAAGCTCGAAGAAAGAAAGCGATCGCATGCCAGATCTTGCTTTCTATTTTCACTGCACTGGTTGATGAGCATTAGGAGAGTTTAGGTAAATCGTCGAACTAATCATTTCTGTTCGCCTGGTACTTTGGTGGGGGAGCAATACGACAACTCTAAGCAAAAAGGGCTCATAGTGAAATGATGATTATTATTCATAGGAGCTTGCTCCACCTCTGTATTTCATCCTCTGTGTATTTGAGGTTATTCTCCAGGTAAATCGTTTAACTAAACATTCACTGTTCGCCTGTTATTTTAGTGGGGGAACAATACGAAAACTCGAAGAAAAAAGGAATAACATGAAATCTTGATTATTATTGTCATAGCATTGGTTAATTAGTATTAGTATTTTTAGGTAAATCGTCTAACTAAACATTTCTGGTCGCCTGTTATTCAAGTGGGGGAGCAATACGAAAATTCGAAGACAAAAGGGCTAACATCTGAAATATTGATTAGTATTTTCATACGCACTGGTTAATTAGTATTAGTATATTTTAGGTAAATCGTCTAACTAAACATTATCTGGTCGCCTGTTATTTTCGTGGGGGAACAATACGAAAACTCGAAGAAAAAAGCGATCGCATGTGAAATATTGATTTTTATTATCAGCTCCGATTTGAGCTAATTAGTACTAGTATATTGTCGGTAACTCGATCCGCCGAAACATTTCTGTCGGCTGGCATTTTGGTGGGGGAGCAAGACGAAAACTCTAAGAAAAAAGGGCTCGATATGATCAAATATTGATTACTACTTTCATAGGATCTTGCTCCACCTCTGCAGTTCTCCGCTGCGTACTTGAGGTTATTCTCCGGATAAATCGTTTAACTACACACTTCAGTTCGCCTCGAATTTTGGCGGGGGAACAATACGAAAACTCGAAGAAAAAAGCGATCGCCTGTGAAATATTGCTTTTTAGCTGCATTGCATTGCGTTCATTAGCTATTAGGCATATTTTAGGGCAATCGTCAAACTGAAACATTTCTGTTCGCCTGGTATTTTGGTGGGGGAGCAATACGAAAACTCTAAGAAAAAAGGGCTCAGAGTGAAATATTGCATTATTATTTTCATAGGATCTGCTCCACCTCAGTTTTATCCTCTGTATTTGACGTTTCTCCGGTTAAATCGTTGAACTACACATTTCTGCTGCGCCTGGTATTTTGCGTGGGGAACTAATACGAAAACTCGAAGAACAATATCACAAGAGAAAGCTTGCTTTTTATTTTCATAGCATTGGTTAATGAGTCGTCGGATACCTGCTTAGCCAGAACGATATTAAATAAATTAAAACAAGTTGTTAAGCATACTTTCGTTTATTTGAGGTTATTCTCCAATCAAATCGTTTAACTACACATTTACTGTTCGCACGTTACTTTAGTGGGGGAACAATACGAAAACTCGAAGAAAAAAGCGTTCACATGTGAAATATGGATTAAATAGCGCCAACTACTGTCACAAGCCAGAACGCTAAGCAGCGTTCACACGTGTAGATGACACTAATAACCTTCTGTTATTGCCATCTACGGTTCACCTGGAAACCTGTAGCAACATTAGTTACACACCTAGATGGCGCCAGGTATGTCTTCTAGCGTCCCTTTTGTTTTCCAATGAGAACAGACTACGCAATTACAACGCTTCTCGGCCTTATGGCTAAGCTCACAGTGCAGTACGAAACTGTCTAGCCAGACTTCTCTCAAGACGCAACGTTGGGGCATCGGAGGAGGACTCATCTCTTTCCCCGCTCCGACCTTGACAATAGCTTTGTATTCACAACTGGAGATTATAGTAGAGATAACCAAAGGTGAATTAGATTAGCTAAATTGTTTTATCCTTTGTTTTTGAGAGAAGAATTACATTTTCAGATGACAGCTGACAGCTGACGAATGTAGATTTCCAAGAGCAAGTTAAGCATCGACGCTCTGCGGACTCAACAACTCAAGCAACTCACAGAACTTTCAATCGAATAACAGTCATAAATCTTTTCGATTTGATGGAAATACAAATGCGCCCTAATATAATAATTTCCTTGCATATCAAATCGATTTCAGCAGGTGGATTACAATATATATTTATGTGTGTGTATGTGTATGTGTGAGAGTTTTTTTTTATCAGGTAATTCAAGTGTTGACTTGATTCGCTGTGTGGCAAGTGGCAAGAAGATGGCTGTGTTGGCAGCTGAGTTTTCTCAACTTGCCGCATAACCAATGAATTTTTATGCAAATTGCAATCGCCTTGCAGCTGACAACGTGCCACTTTCAACTTTCACCAAAAAGATGGGAAGAGGAGTGCCACAATAGACTAGCCTGTGGCAGTCACCATAAATCTTTGAGCAGCATTCGCAGGTTGTTCGCTGGAGTTGTTTACCTTGTTAGCTTTCAAGTTTTTCGTTTGTGTGTGTGGGGGGGGGGAGGGGGCGAAGTTGGGTGTTTGTTGAAAAATACTTTGCATTTGCATAATTTGACAATTGTTTTCAAATTGCAATAACAATTTTAGCTTAATTGTTTTGCACACGCCAACAGATACTCGCACTGCTTTAATTTCCATTCATTTTATTAGTGCACCAAAGTTGTTCCTCCTGTTTTTTATTGGGCTGGGGAATGGGCGCGGGCAGCTGGGTGGGTGGTTGGTGGCAAGCAACTGCGACAGACAGAAAGTTTTTCAATTCAATTGTAATATAAATATTTTACAAATAATTGCTGTCATTTCCAACAGGAAAAAAAAAATGGTAACAAAACAAAACTGGTAAAAAGTTTCTATTTTATATGGTATTTTTTTTAATGGCCACAATTTGCTGCGTTTAGTGGGCGTTTAAAGGGGCGTGGAGGGGGTCGGGCTGAAGAGTGTTGGGGTCTAGATGAACCGCAGCTGCTGCTCAATTAAAATGCATGACTATTGTCAAGGCAAATTACTAAGGGTGGCAACGACCCAATTGCCACTGGGGGTTGCTCCCTTGGCTGGTGAGGTGATTGGGAGGGGAAGGGGGGATGTTGAACTAAAGTGACAACGCCAGAACAATTGAAAATTGAATGTGGGGTGTTGCAGGGTCTTTTTTGCTGCTTCCGCAGCTCTGATTGAGATTGAGCCCTATATGTAAGTTTATATAAAACTTTGGCTGCTTTAACTTATCCACTCCGAGGCAGCAGCAGCAGCAGCCAATGAAGAAGAAGAAGATGAACTTTGCATACGAGCAACAGCTGCGCATCCAAATTCATAGCCAGCCAGGCAGCAGTTGCAACTGCCACAAAGTTGGTTCTTTCGTTCTTTTGGTAAGCCCCTCAGCAAACCGGAATGCTAGCATATAAAGCGGATATGTTTTACACTCATAAGATAAGGGGGGTGGAGGGGGTACGTGTGGCATATATAGAAATGAGCAGCTGACAAAGCAGTCAAAGCAGGGCCTGCAGCTGACTTAAAACTGGGTTGACTTCTCAAATGTTTTATATAGTTGAATTTTGCTGACAATTTCTTTAAAGATTTTGAGATTTAAGCTTGGAATTTATTTTAATGTTTTTTATTCAATATGTTTTGGCAATGTTTTCTTTAGATGATCGGCGCAAGAAGGATGGCGCCTCAAAGATTACTCAGCAAGGCTCATGCATCCTTGGAGAAGCATCAGCATTATCCGTCCGTATTTCTGCTGAAAACTATGCTCAGGAACATTAGCGAAAATGGGCCATGTGAGAACTAAGAAAGGAATATAGAAACATAAATTAAAGTTTGTTAAATCAAATTCAAATCAATTATTAATTCAATATAAAGTTATGCATTTGAAAATACATCGTCGACATTTAAAATTTAAAAATTTCTCTGGTTACACTAAAATTTATACAGACAACTTCTACATTATTCTGGTATTTAAACAATGATGCAAGAAAATTGCATGCCACAAATGTTAGCCATAAATCGGCCAGCTGCTCCTCACTGGGAATGTTCGAGCTTAAGCTGGGCAGTTACATCATACATAAGTACTTCACCCACTGCAGTTGAGAGCAGTTAACCAGCCAGGTAAGTGGGACCACCCCTGAAAGACGCCCAAAGTTATGCAACACAATGAGCAACAGCAACAACAACAACTACAACAACAACTCAAACAACAACTTACTTCAATGACTTGCAAAATGATTTGCAATTAAAATGTTAACACAAGTGCAGCTTGCATATGAACAAAAATCAAAGTCATGCGACGTTTTAGCCATGGCCATAAGCCGTCAATTTGCATAACCACATGCCATGAATTTAACTGACGCCGGTGGCCAGGTTAAAGGGGAGGTTGGGGGCTGAAGGAGGCCAGTCGAGTGCATGTAATTAAAATGCTACAAAATTATACATTAAATGGCCAAAAACTTGGCAACATCCGACGGCTAGAAACAATGGGCCAAAACAGCTGCCAACGTAATGCACCTGAGCAAGGCCAAAATAGAAACAACAACAACAACAACAAGAACAGCAACTTGAGCAACAACCATAACAACAACAACAATTCAGTCAGGAAGACAGCGTCGAGTGCTTGGCCGGGCTTGGCTAACCAAGCCAACGAGCAACTTCCTGTTTTACAGTTTTAAGCTGCCGGTACACACACACCACACACACACACCACACACACACACCACACACACCACACACACCACACACACACACAACACACAGCAGCTCACTTATGTGCTTGAATATGCATGCTTATGCATAAGCCTGTCAGAGATGCAACTTTTCAAACATCGCAACAGATGTCAAGAAATTCAAATTTAATGTGAATAATTAATCAAATATTTGAATTAAATTTTTACATCATAAATACATCAATAAATGTATTAAATTTGTAAACGAATAAATGAGATGGAGACAGAGAAAGTGGGAGATAAAAATAAGGAAGGAAGGTAAAAATAAGTAAAAAAAAAAAAACCATAGAGAGATAAAAATAGAGTGAGTATGGGAGAGATAAAGAGAAAGATAATCTGGGAAAGAGAGAGAGAGAGAGATACACATAGGGAGTCAAAGACTGAGGAAGAATGAGAGAAAGAGCAAGATAGAGATAGAGAGAGAGAAAGAGATAGAGATAGAGATCGAGAGAAATTCAATTAACTGAGAAAGGGAAAACAGTCTCTTATGCTGTCTGCCTCCCTCTCTCTCTCCCTCTCTCTCTCTCTCTCTGCCTTCTTTCTGCATCTCTGAATGTAATATCAGCACTGACTTCTTCAACCGCATTCAAACTAAATAAACTGTAAACAGCTGTCTAAATTATTTGCATTTAAAATTTAAATAAAATTCGTATCGCAACCTAAATCTTTTCAGCCACTATTTTGGACATCTGGTTTATTAAGTCACGCACACATCTCTAACACTTAAGCACACACACTCGCACACCCACTCGCACACACACTCGCACACACACTCGCACACACATCCACGTAGGTAGCATAAATTTCGCGCAATGCGCTTCATGCTGCCAAAGTCGGCAAGTGTAAAAAGCATTTTGGTAAATGTTACGTTCAAAATGGTTTCCAGGAGCCAGAAGCCAGGAGCCACAAGCCGGTTGCAAAATGGCAAACGATGCCACATAAAATAAGGTTTTTGGGTTAAACGGCAAGTTTTTGTTGACATTCAAATTTGCATACACAAATTTTCTGTGCGAAGCGGCAAACGGCTGCTGTCATATTTGATGTGCTCAAACCGAATGCGGAAGTGCTTTCCCATCTGCACACATATGTGTGTGCCTCTGTGTGTGTGTGTGTTAACTGCTTTTAAATTTGTTTTAATTATGGCATACAATTGCATGCAATTGTTTCAGCTCGCTGCTTTGCTTATCAAATATTCAGCATACTTTTAAGTGCTCACTCGCGAAAAATGCGCTGATCCTAAAAGTGTGCAACAGACCACAGAATGATAGTAAAAACACCAGAGGATGACTGCCAAAGCCGAAGATGCCATACCCTCGCAGATCGGAATTAATCCGGCGACATTCATCTTTTAGTATAAATTTCAAAAGCCAAAACGACCGTTTCAATGAGAGCTATTTGATTTAGTAGTCTGATGTTGATGAGTATTTTATAACTTGTAAGTTTTGTTGGGATACTTGTTCGTACAAGAACTTATCTTGAGACTGATAGACATGGCTATATCTATTTGGCAATTGATTCTGATCACGAAGATATAATCTTTATCTGTTCTGGGACGTCTCCTTCAATGTGTCACAAGCTTCA
Organism: Drosophila nr. fundita; assembly: GCA_035044245.1. Lineage (NCBI taxonomy): Eukaryota > Metazoa > Arthropoda > Insecta > Diptera > Drosophilidae > Drosophila > Drosophila nr. fundita. The sequence continues at coordinate 20,784 of JAWNMG010000167.1, forward strand.
CGAAAGGCTTTGAATACCCCCATGCAATAATAATAAAAAGAAGTCGGATCTGAGTCACTTTTGGTCACTTTGCAGAAAATGTGGAAAGAAAATTGCAAAAATGCCTTTGGACATTTTTTTAGTAGTCGCCATAAGCACCCAGTGGGAACACGGGCCATAAACAGCAGTTTCCGCTAATTGTACCTGCCGGAAATGACAATGGCCTGTGTGTAGTTGCTTCCTTTAGCAGCTCCTTGACGGCGATGGCATGCAAGACACCACTGGACAACTGGACAACTGCACAACTTGGATAGCAGTTTGGTGGCATAATCAAGACAACAGACAACTACAACAACAACAACAACGACAGCAGCAACTACAACAACAGCAATGCTGCTGAGTGTAAGGACATTGGCATTTCAGCTCCACTGGCGTCCTGCAAAGTGGTGTCAAATGCCAAAAGCAGACGACAGAATGGCCAAGTAGCTTTGTCTGCTTAAAAAATCAACTTGGCTTTTTACACAGTTGTCGTTTTAAGGTTTGCAGTTGCTGTAAAAATATATTAAATTCGTATGCTTGTCTTAAATATTTAAACTATAAAATACTTAAATTATTTGCAGTTGCCAAATAAATATTATGTTAAACTCGTTTGCTTGAATTTAATATTTGAAATAAATGTTTGTTCAATATGAAAATACGATTTGGTTGACAAAATCTGTGTTTCATAATCGATCTTTATGAAAAGTTTATAGTTAACTATTTAGGGCATTATTTTATATATATTGTATATTATTTATTACTGCTATCAGAAATAGTTTCGATAAAATGAAATAATCACGATCTGTCTCGATTGTATCCTCTGAGATCAGCTGTTGATACAGACAGACCGACACAACTAAATCAACTTTTTCTTGATACTGATCAAGAATATATACAATAACACTTCAAGGTGCCTCAGACACTTGCTGCTGCCTGTTACACACCTTTACTCAATTTCAATATACCCCTTTCCCTATTTTTAATGGTTTCAGAGTATTAGCTATATATAGGATGTTCCCCCCAACAATATGGCATTCATATTTCTATGCCAGACTACACCTGTTTACACTCTAAACTAATAAATAAAGAACTGAAATTTGACTTATCAAAGTGCTGAAAATGAAGTTGTTTGTTTATTATCCGTTCTCCACTTGAGCGCTGAGAGCCGGCAAATTCAGTGATTAGTTGCCGCTCAAATCGCATGCAACGAAAGGTTTATTTATATAATTAACACCTCAAAAACATTTTAGAGGCAACATCAACAAGTTGCCCCAGTTTTGTGTGAGTGCCCTAAGACCTTGCCGCATCAAAAGCCGGCCATCTAATTATAGCAACGACAACAAACAACACAAATTTGTAAATAAACACAAAAGTATCGAAATCATTTCCAGCAAACCAAAACAGATAAAATCCAAAATAAATAATAACAAACTTGGACGAAGGCGCGCTTTTACCAAATTTCGAAACTTAACGAAAAACTTTTGCATTGCTTTCGTTCTAATTTTCGAAAATAGCATTTGAATATTGAAAGGCATTTGTTTAAAGACTCTGTCAGTCTTCAACTCAATCGCGAAGCGTTGCGATGCGACGCTGCCCGAGCGAACCGAACGATCCAAACTATATAAAAATAAATCGCATCTAAAAAAAAACAATCAACAACAAAAGAAAAAAAATAAATAAAAACAGCAAGCGGTGCCAAAAATTTCAAAATTAGAGTGTGGCATATCGTAATGTGTCTTGTTGTCTATACGTCTTGTAAATAAATGAGACAATTTTAAATGCAAAATATACCAAAAATATAGGAAAAATAGTAATTGTTTGAGATGGCTGCAATTAGCGCTAGGCGCAAGGACAGCGCCCAGCTGGACAAGCAGGACATGCAGAAGGCAGGCTGGAAGATCGATGAGCATGAAAAAGGTATAAAACAACAAGAAAGATCGTCTATCTAAGGCAAGCCGGATATTAAATACTCTGCTGACAGAAGCCATTATGACTATATACAAATTTAACTGGAAAAATAATAAAACTAGTACGATGAAAGTCTGATCTTGACAGGATTCTGTTTAGGTGCATATTTGGTTTGGATAATAGGATGCGGCAAAAAGATTTTCATCTAAGAACTCATCTTCCAATCGGTTGTTCGTATGACAGCTATACTATATAGTAAGCCGACTCAAAAATATGCGTATTTTGTTTTAAACTATAAAAAGATAGCTTGAGAACTGATGGAGTAGTTTAAACTAACCCGGCTAAATCGGTTAAGGTTGATTAAGAATATACATATATATTTTATCGGTAACAAACATAACGAAAAAATTATTATAACCTCTCTAATAATCAAAGGGTATAAAGTGAATATAAATGTCAACAAAATGGAAAAGAAAAACTATCTACCTATCTCAAACTCACCTGCTCTCCATCTCTCTCTCTATATCGCCTCTCTCTCTCTCTCTCTTCTGACAGCCTGCTATATAGACATAGATGAAAATGACGACGATCCGAATGATCATCTAGATGAATCGCAGCGCGTTAATTCCCGCTGGTCCGAGTTGCCCAATCTGGTGCTTGAGGACATATTCACATATCTAACACCCAAGGAACGGTACTATGCCAGTCTGGTAGGTAAGATCTATGTGGAACTGGTAGATTATCTAACTGTTTCTACGCACTCCTTAGGTCTGCCGGCAATGGTATAGTGCTTTCTATTTACCCACCGTTTGGAATAATTTTGTGGTCGATGATCGCACTCTGACGCGCCAAAAGTACAACTACTACTCGGGCTGGCAGTACTGCTTGGATCATATGCGTACCCAGAATTGTCTGGCACGCATCGGCAAACATTTGAGAGGCATCGAGTTTCGACCCTGGCATAGCTTTAATAACATCTGTCAGTTTATGACAGTGCTCTCCTGGAGCATGGATAAGGTAAGCAAATGGAAAGAGCAAAAGATCTTAGACTGTTGACAACTTGAGATGAGAATAATCAGTTAGAAACTGTAAGAAGTAATACTTGCCTATAGAACTAAAATCGGTTTAGCTTTGTGATCTTTGCTATCTTTAAGACTTGAGCACAACAGGATTTCATTGGGCTTCTTAGACTAGGCACAACTCCAAGCAGATAGCACTCAATGAATCTTCTGGCACCTTTCTAGGGCTTGGAGGACAATCCTCAGCGTGAGTTGGTGGGCATGGGTCAACGCATACGCTCGTTGGTATATCATTTTCCGTGCAACATGTCGCAGCGCAACGATCCCGAAGGCATCAAGCTCTTTGGCACCGGGGGTCAACTGCTGAAGGGGCTGAAGGAGCTAATGCTGCGTTTGAGTGATTTGCACACATTGAAACTGATTGATTTTGTACTGGAACGCTTTGAGGCGAATCATCTGTTGGACGAAGTCGTCTGCAGCTGTTGCACCAAGATGCGTGTCCTCAACCTGGTGAACGTGACCACAACACATTGTCCCATTATGCATGTGGGTCTATTCCTCAATCTGCAGGTGAGTAAGCTGGGCATCCGACGTGGAGCTTTACTAATCAGTTACCCATCAACAGGTGTTGACTATATCGCCCCAAAATATAGATGATGATGTGATATCCTTGCTGGCGGACACAAAGTTGCGGCATTTGCATTTGTTGCAAAACTGTTATACGCCCAATTATCTCAGCATTAGCGCTACAAGAACACCCTGGCCATCTACGGCCATGAGCTGTTGCCCCGCTTCAGCAGTCCCAAATCCTTTAACAACCGCATTGACAGCCTGCTGCTGATGATGTGCCGGCAGTGCTTCAATCTGGATACACTGATACATATATTATACATTTTGGCGCCAGTAAACTTTACGCATCTATTAATCCCTTTTTTTGTCTTTAGATCATCCGTGAAAAGGTGTCCACATCGACATTGTTGTTGGTGGCGCGCACCGCAAAGAATCTGCAACAGTTGCACGTGCGTCGCTTCGCTGTCATCTTGCGCTGTGACTGGCCCCGGCATCCGGAGTGGACTGACGAGTTCCATTTGTGGCTGAGGCGCAACTCGCGCTCCTACGAGGCTGTTGAGCGTGAAATCTCACAGATATTGGGCTATAAATGGCATTTGCTCAGCGATCGCGATTTCAAGCTGCTAACGATTAATCTAAAGGCGGTGCGTAAAAGCCACGCCCACTGTCTGTACTGCGACGGCGACTTGTGATAAACGGTGAAGAGCTTTATTAGTTGTTGACTTTTTGCTTTGCCAGAATAAAGCAATTAATTTATCAAGAAATTATTGATTTTTTCGTGGGGAAAACCATTCTTTAAATTAGTTGCTAATTTCTTTGGTGAAATTTCTTTCTCTTGCCTTACAATGTGATCTGGATTTTGAGCGCTGCTCAGTTCACTCACATCTCACAGTTCACTCACATCATGAAAGTCTTGTTAGCTGTTTTGGCGCTTGTCGGCCTTTTAATGGTTCAAATTGATGCCAAGCCGACTTATATCAGCGTTGGAATACCTATAGGTGTATCGTCTATACCTTTAGGTATATCGTCGCCCTATTTTGGACCGTCACCTTATTATGGCCATCATCATCATCACAATAATTACTATTCGTCGCCGTACAGTGGCTATCCTCGTCCACCCTACAGTAGACCCTATTTAGGTGGCTATCCTCAGATCTATTATTAAGTCACTGCACTTATGTGAAAACTGTCAAATTAGTAAAAATAAAATCGAAAAATCTCTTTTGAGAATAAATCATAAATTGCGTTTTACTTTCACGTCGAGAGTTGATTGTTTATTTGTGCGCGATATTGTTTAAATAAGCGGAAAACGAATGCAGAAAGTGTGCATATAGTGGCATCATAAACAAATATGACATACAACAAAATGCATTTGTAATGTTTATATTGTTGTATGTAAGCGCAGCGAAATGATTTTTAATTATTTATATTTATGTTTAATTCTATGTAGACGACAAAGCTATAAACTTTTTAATATGACAAAATCAAAATCAATTGTTTTAATCACGACCTCATTTTTGATGTATAACACATATATATTTATCATTCACAATAAAAACAATTTTTCAGTTTAGTAACTCTTGAAAAATAAAATAATGTTCTGCAAAAGCTGTTCGGTTCGAAACTTGATTAACCACGTACACTATTCTATTCTACTGTCTTTTTTAGTACAGCTACAGTTAGCGAATTCAGCCGCCAAAACTTGAAGCTAAGCTTTTAGCACAAGCAAGTCTAAAACGGCTTTTGCTCTTTGCTATTTTTATCGCAACGACCTTGAAGAGACAGCAACAACATCAAGCTGAGAATCAATGCAACTGCCTGCATCAAATTCAATGTCAGTGTCAAAAGAGCTTTTGCTGCGCGAATATTTGCTGCATACATTTAGGCTGCCGCATTACGTATACGCCACCGAGCAATAGCAAATAAATAAAAATATATTTAAAAATAAATTAAAATCTTTAGCATATGTATACCCGATATGCGAAAAAATGAATATGCTCGCGAGCATTTCAAAGTGGAAATGAGATAAAAAATTTGGGTAAAAGAAAGAAGACTTTTTGTGAGCAAACTGTTGCTATTCCTGTTTGTTGTTTGAGGGGCCAGTTTTGTGGGTGACAGTGAAGGCGCCGCATGCCAAATTTTGATCATGACCGCGTAAAAACAAACTAAATACAGTTGACTCTATATATATATAGATAGATATAAAACCAAAACAAAGAAGCTATCAAAATACGTCTGTATCAATTAAGTTGATGAAAAATTGTGTAACTCGAACGCTTCGAAATGAATAAGACCATATTGCACTGGAGCTATTTAAATTTTAAGGACGTGCCCATGGACCTCTTTCTCTACGAGGACCTGGAGGAGGTATATCTGAAAGAGAACTATATATCCGTCATACCCAAATGGCTGCTCAATATTACCACACTCAAGTTCATTCATTTGGCTGGCAATAATCTCACCGAACTGCCTGTGGACATATATTTGCTGGAGAATCTGGAATTTTTGGATGTGTCCAACAACGAGTTACGGGAACTGCCCAAAACATTGGGTCTCATGGTCAATCTCCAGCAGCTGAACGTGAGTGGCAATCAGCTGTGCGAGCTGCCACCGGGTAAGTGAGATTCCCTTTAATTTGGACATCATTTAGATGTTTTCTTCCACTTAGAGCTGAACACCTTGCGCAATTTGGAGCATCTGAACATTGCCAAAAATCAATTTCGACGCCTGCCCCTGCAGCTCAGCGAATGTGTGCGTCTCAACGAGCTCAATGTGAGCGACAATGAGCAACTGCTGCATCTGCCCGAGCGCATCTCCAATTTACCCATGCTGCAATCTCTTGCCGCAGATCGTGAGTAAACCAGACAGAGAAAAACTGAGAGAGGAGAGAGTAATTATTCATTTTTGTTGCAGGCTGTGCTCTTGTTTATCTGCCGGCTGCACTCTCCAAGTTTATGAACCATGTGCGCATCTTTCACAACACCTCCGTCAATTACATACCCATGGTCTACGAGCGTTTCTATCAGAATTTCTACGATAATCGACAAAAAATTACGCCCATGTGAGTTGAGAATGGGGTGTGAGGAAAGTTATCTTTCAATAAACTTGGCTACCTTCTCACCTCCCCCCTCTCCAGTTCCATTAGCAAGAAGGGTCTGTTTTGGGTGCGTGAACTGGAGACGCAACAGCGTCTGCTGCTGCCCGTTGGCACACGTAAAGTATTTGCTGTGCCCTCGCCGGAGAATCAGGTGACCCTCTACGATGACTGTTTGCATGCGATACAAACTATGAACCGGCAGGTGCCCGTCTACGAGAATGCGGCACTGCATCGCCTGCTGCCCGAACCCTATATGAGTTCGCACATCAACAATGGACCCATTGCACGCTGCACGACTACCAACTGCTCCAGTTGCCTCTATACAACCTACTACTTTATGGTCGTCAAGCGGTAAGCTGAAGAATATTAATATTATTTCTACTCGGCTAATATCCCTCAAGTTGCATCTTTAGGCCAGTTTCAACTAATATTAAAAATATTAAAATTATTTCATTTTCAAAGGAACAAAAATATATATAATATTTCTGACTTACACCGCTAATCCACTAGCCGATCTCGAAACGATTATTAATCCATATTTTCTCCTTATTTTCAGACGCGGCAGCGCTTCCAAACAGCTTTTCACTTGCAACTTTTGTACTCTAATTTGCGCATTTCAATGGCTTTCGAATAATGCGAAAAAATACTATCAACTCAACTGGAAAGTTTCCGAGGATGATGACAATGATGATGATGATCGTGGTGTTAAAGATAATGATTAGAAAATTGTATTATTTGTGGTGCGATCCTTGTAACTGTTTGTACAAAAAAAAAACAATTTGCATTGTTTTGAATTAGTTGCTAGTTTTATAAATGTTATTTGAACGCTTAAATATAATTTAAACGCTTAAAACTTATTTGAGAAACTCGATTTGAAGTTTCTCAAAAGCTAACAGGTAAATGTCACAGGTATGATTTTAGAGGTATTAAATAATATTTTTAGAAGTTAGAAAATTAAAAAAGAAATGGAATTTTCAAATGTAAATGCAAAATAGTGCTTCAAACTTATACACAAAATGGAAATTAGTTCAAAAAAGTATTTATCTTGAATTTTCCACTTTGCATATCGAAAAATATTGAAAGTTTTATCTGCAATGCAAAAAGAGTTAAGTAAATGCCACTTATTGCATTCCAAAACTGTCTCTCATCATGCAACGCTTGATTTGCAAGGAGAGCTTTCATCTTGACTGCCACCGCTAGCTGCTACCAGTTGCTGCCACTGCCACTGCAGCTGTTGCTGTTGCTGTTGCTGCCATGGAGAATCTTTGGGCATTGCCATAGAGCTGTTTGTTCCATTTATCGAACTGCGAAAATGTCGAAGCAGTAGCTCAGCAAACTCAAGAACGAGTGCCGCATAAATTTTGGAAATTTGCAACGCATTTTGGCAGAAACCATTTTCAAAATTTCAAAGTGTATTTATATTAAATATATTTAAATTTACTGTTAAAATGCTGCGACTGCCGGGAATGCCGCTACTGCCAGGTGCACAATTCTATGATGTGAGTAGTCCCAAAACGGTTTAAAATGCCACGTTGAGATGCCATTTTCTGGTGCCGCTCTTCCAGTACAGCAAACATCGGCATCCGCGGAAACAGACTCTGATGCACTACCAGGGCATACATATGCTCTCGGATCGCCGCGAACCGGAGCTGGTGGAGCCCAATGGACCGCTGGTGGATCCCAAATGTGCGCCAGTGTCGGCCGAACTGGGTGCTCTGTGGGCGCCCAAGATGAGCATTAAGTTGCCACCTTGGCTGGCCTACGATAAGCAGGTGCTCTGCTTCAGTGCGTACTTCAAGGAGCCACTAACCGAGATCTATCATGCACCGTATCAGGTGCGCAAGGTGAAGATCTACTTCTATCTGGAGGATGGCACCATGCAGATAACGGAGCCCAAAGTGGAGAACTCGGGCATACCACAAGGTTGCCTTGTGCACCGCCAGCGTATCCCTAAAGCGCCGCCAAATGAGCGGGAATTTCTGTCTGTATTCGATTTGAATGTGGACACCAATGTGCAGATCTTTGACAGGGATTACCACATCAGTGGCTGTGACGTGTTCACCAGGCAGTTTCTCAACCGTGCCGGCATTTCGGTGCCCGTTTCACTCCTCGAACCTAAGTAGCTAATCCTATCAGGACCCAGCTGCAGCGAATATTAATAAAGCTTCCTTTCTCTCTGGCTTCCTTCTCAGCGATCCGACGACGGAGCTGCGCAAGCGTTCCGCCATCAAGCAGACACCTCGGCCGGATACGGGCGCCCTGCCTAAGCGACACTCTTTCGCCCAGTTTCTGGAGTTCGATAGACGTGTGCTCAAGTTCCAGGGCTACTGGAATGATTGCTCCGAGTATGGTGATGTACGCCGCTTGGACATATGCTACTATCTGGCGGATGATACCATAGACATTAAGGAGAAATTTCCACGGAACTCAGGTCGCGAGGGACCCAGCACATTTCTGAAGCGCGCCAAGCTGCCCAAGGAGTTTACGGGTCTGGCTCTGCCGGGCCAGCAAACATCTGTAACCCTGCTCAATGTGTTGGGCTCCAATATGCGTGATGTGCGCTATGTGGCCGATCCTTTGAATACGGGTCAGAAGCAGGTGCATTACTATACCGATCAGGATTTGCAAATTGGTGCCGTACTGAATGTGTTTGGACGCGACGTGGTCCTCACCAGCTGCGATCAGTTCACCCAACACTATTACAGAGAAAAGGTGAGTTGTGGTTATTGTGGCTGCTCAAGGATAAGGATTGAGGGTTTGTTTATTTTTGTTCTTAGTACGGCATTCAGAACTTTACACCGCAAGCGCTGCCGGAACGCAGCGATGAGCGTCCTTACCACCAGGGTCAGGTGCGTCGCCTGCCGCCCTACAATGGCTGGGGCAGCTACGAGGACTCGGAGGGCAACTGCATCACAGTGGAGCCGAAGGCACCGCAGGCGGACTTCAAGAAGCTGATGAAATACGATGGCTGCATTCTGCGCTTCGGTGCCAAGCTAATGTCCATCATAAAGGAGAACTGCGAGCGTAGCTTTGTGGTCAGTTACTATCTGGCAGATGACACGGTTCAGATCTATGAGGTGGGGCGACGCAACTCGGGCTTCATGGGTGGCGAGTTCTTGAAGAGAGCACGTGTTGCGCTGCCCGGACAGGAGAAGTTTAGCTCGGCCAGGCCGGAGTACTATCGTGCCAATGATTTCTACATAGGTTCCCGTTTGAATCTCAAGGATCACATATTCCACGTCATATCGGCAGATGAGTTCACGCTGCTCTACATGGAACAGCATCCCAATGAGGTGAGTAATTTGGACTGTAAGTTTGAGCATTAATTTCCTCATTTTGCTCTTCAGTTTCCTGTGGCCGTCATCCGCTCGATCATGCAACGGATTCGCGATGCAGTGCGTCCGCAGTATAAACAGTTTGTGTTGCGCTGCAAGCCGCACGCTGATCTGGGCGATGGCACCACCATTAGCTATGAGACCCTTAAGACTGCACTGCTCTCGTATCTTGGCAAGGATGCGTTGCAGCACCATGAGATTGTCACCGTTTGCCGTTACTTCTCGGCGGAACAGATGCCGCCACCCAGCTGCGATAGGAACCATGTGCGTGCCGCCGCTCAACTGGAACTGAAACGTGCACTCTGGAACAGCGTGGATGAGCTAGTGGAGCACTTGAGCCACATTAATCCCACGTGCAAGCCGTTCATCAAAGAGTCACAAGTGAGATCCACGCTGCGTGGCTGCCGACTGCCGTTTAGTCTGGAACTGGTGGAGGATATTCTGCAGGTGTTGCAACGCAATGCGCAGGGCGAGATTGAGGTACGCGATGTGCTGGGTTTCTTCAATATGAGTGCGGATCAGGTGCCGGATATAGCGCCGCTTAACATCGCCTTCGAGCTGTGCCCCAAGTTGCCGTTTCTGCACAAGGGCCGTCTGGTGGACTTCAATTGGTTCCTGCACTATCTGGGCCTGGAGCAGGAGCTGGTGCGCGCCAATCATTGATCACAATCAAGAAAAGCTAATAACATTTGTCAACTAATTACAGTTTTCCCGATTAATACATTAAGATAAAAAAAACGACATTTTTTTGCCTATTTAAATATGTATCTCGAGCACAGGAAAAAGCTTTGCCGAGTTGTTGTTTTATAGTTATATAGAATATTTGCGTTTCAAATTCTACAATCGTTGGCTTTATATAAAAAACGTAGCATGTTGCATGTTGCATGTTGTGTGTGTGTGTGTGTGCGTCTGTGTGTAGTGTATAGTGTGTTGTGTGTGTTGTGTGTATATACAAAGACAATATCGTGACAAATGCATTTGAAAATTCATTTGGGAATGCCGACGAACTTTAAACTTAAAAACTAATTGCAAACCTTGTTGCTGCTTACATAAAAGAAAGACAAGACAAGCCAATTTACACAAATTACAGTTTGGACTCGGTTAGCCAGTTGAAGGATTGCGGCTTGCGGTCTGACGATGGACTTATTGCCACATTGATGATTGTGGGTCGATCCGTTAGTTGGTTGGCGGCCTTAACGGCCGTTTGCAATTGTTCGATTTCGGTGCAGAAATATCCATCCATGCCAAACATTTTCATCAACTCCTCGTAGCGCACTTGCACGCCCAACGCCGATGGTGGTGTGCTGAAGGCCAAGAAAAAAATAAACATGATTAGATTAGCTCGATTAGTGCCAGCGATTGAGTTCTGATAAGATTTAACTATTACATTTGCGTAAGATCACCATCGCTGCGGATGGCCTCAAACGTCTCCTTATCGAAGCCGCCATAGATGCCGTTGTTGTTCACAATCACAATAGTGATGGGCAGCTTGTAGCGCACCATTGTCTCAATTTCCATGCCCGAGAACCCAAAGGCACTATCGCCCTCCACGCAGAGTACCCGTTTGCCAGGTGCAAAGTCACGACAATAGAGAGCAGCGGCTATAGCGAAACCGGGTCCAACGCCCATGGTGCCAAAGGTGCCGGCGTCGAGACGATGACGCGGCTGCTCATTCAACAGCATGGAGCGACCAATGTCCATGGTATTGGCGCCCTCACTTACGATGATTGTGTCCCGGGGCAACAGCTCTCGCAGATGATGGAAGACTGCATAGTAGTTGAGCGGCGTCGTTATATTCAGGGACATCTGAGCGACAGTGTCGCGATTATTTTTGCATTTGGCTGCCAACTGTTTCCACCAGGCCTGTTCGTATCCAAAACGGAAGTTCACAGCGTTCATCTGCTCGAACAGCTGCTCGGCAAAGGGACGAATATCGGCCTGAATGGCCACCGATGCCACAACCGAATTGTGCAGCTCCTCGGGACAAATGTCAACTTGAATGAATTTCACATCCTTATCGTAGCGAGGCGCACGTCCGAAGTGCAAAATCCAATTGAGTCGAGCGCCGAGCAACAAGACCACATCAGCCTGCTGCAGCGCCAAGGTGCGAGCCGAGGAGACACACTGTGCCGCAGTGTCGGAGACGACGCCCTTGCCCATGGGTGTGGGCAGGAACGGTAGATTTGTGTTCTCAATGAAATGACGCAATGTATTCTCGGCATGAGCATAGGCAGCACCCTTGCCAATAATGACCAGTGGACGCTTGGCCTGGCGCAACAGTTGTGCGGCACGGATAACATCATCATGTGGCGGATAGGCCAGTGGAGCAACGGGGTGCGGCAGTGCTTTGTAGATGCGCGACTCCTCCGCCTTCGACTGCAGTATGTTGCCGGGGAAGTCCAAATAGGCAACGCCAGGACGACCATAAGTCGCATAACGCACCGCCTTCTCCACGTGCAACGGTATCAGTGCAGCAGTGGGCGGACGTGCTGCATATTTGCAATAGGGACGCGACAGCTCCACCTGCGGGCACTCCTGAAAGCCACCGATGCCCTCATGATCCTGATTCGTGGCGCCACCAATCACAATCAGTGGCCAGCAATTGACCTGAGCATTGGCCATGCCACCTACAAATTAAATAATAATTAAATTAGCAGTAAAAAAAAGGGTATTTTACATGGAATACGCACCCGTAACGTGCAGTAGACCGGGTCCGGAGACCACCAGGCAGACGCCCGGTTTCCCCGTTAGGTAGCCAATAGCCTGGGCGGCATAGCAGGCAGCCTGCTCGTTCCTCATGCCAATGTACTTCAGGCCGGCAACCTGGAAGGCCATCGACAGCTCGATAACGGGTATTCCAATGATGCCAAACACATACTCCACCCCCTAAAATTGCCAATAGGTGTAAATTTTTAATGATAACAATAGCAAACATTTACTATAACAATATCTAGTTGTGGCACAACCAACAGACTGGTTTTAACAACTATTTTTATTAGAAGACTTGGTCTCTTTTCGTGTGCAATTCAAACAAAATTAACAATTAAAATGATGACTTGCCTTCACGTTGGCAACGACGAATTATATCTAAAAAAAAATTAATATTCAACAAATCCAACTTTCAGCATAAGGCTAAAATAAACACTATTCCATTACCCCGCAATATAATAATAACAATTAATTTTAGGCAAACAAAATGAGATGACTTGGTTTCTTTCTGTGTATAGTTCAAATTATGGCGTGCCAACGTGAACTGAATTATATGTAAAAAAAGATATTAAGCAAATCCAGTTCATATCTTTTGCTTAGAATAGGCGGTACTTTATTACCGAGCATATTGCAGCTGTAAAACTAATCAGATTGTAAAAGCTTAAAGTTCAATTGGAAACCCTGCGAATCTGGCTGTTGATTTGAATCAGCTGCTAAACTCGAATAATTTATTGCTAATTCGTCTTGGATAATGTTATATAGAAACTTTGGACATAGTTGCCCTATCAAGATCCCCTCGTATCTAGAGCACCGGCTAGCAACAACAACAAGCAAGCAAGCAACAACATTGCTTTCGGACATTCATTTTGCAAGTGCTTTTTGAACTTTGTACAAAAAAAAAAACTTGCAGAAGATAAGCGAAGAGGCCTTGTTGCCGTTAAATCCACAGTTAAACGCACTTAACAATTCTTCTTTGCACACATGTTTACATGCAAGAAGTGCATATAAAAGAAGGAAAGACACAATGGCAAAGAAACAAAGTGCTGGATAGTAATGGCGACTGACTAGCTTACCTGTTGCTTCAACGATTCCGCAATAATTTGCACCGCTTCAACCTCAGTCATTTTTACGTTGTGTATTGTTCTATATGTATATAGTAATGTACGCTAACGCGTTTCTGCAGCGCTTATAAATAAATAAAGTTTACTTTGCCAAAGCAGAGTTGCTTTACAAACGCGTCTGTGTGTGTGGCGTAGGAGACACGAGCTTAACACTGTGCTGAACAGCTGTTAATTAACAGCAAAATGTAAGTGGTTATACTCAAAATGGATATGTTATTGGGCAACAGTAATCGGTCACACTCTACTGTTGGTCGCCCTTTTGGCGATTACTATTCGATTGTAAGGCGCGCTAAATTTAATTTTTAAATTTAACAACAACATCATAATTTCTTATGACACATACTATTTAAGAGTAGAGCAGTTTACAACGATGATAATTAATTACAATATCATAAGTTCCAGCAAAAGTATATGCATACGTATTGAGAATGATGTAAATTACTTGCGTAAGCATATTGCGCTTTCAGTTTCAGGTTCTTGGAAAAATATTTTGAAACATTTTTTACACAATGCGTGTTTTTCCTCAATATTATATTTTTAGAAAGCTCTTTGAGACATCATTGCTACATAGGACTCGATATTAATGCAATTCCAGCTTGCAGCTCTGTTGCAAGAATAAAGACGCATTAACATATACATATATATAATGTATGTAAGTATGTCATAATTGGCATATGGCATTGGTAATTGTAAAAACATCACAGCGAATACAAATTACAGCTTTGTATTGATAACATCGTCGAGGGGCTCCTTGGTTGCCACCTCATTCCACTTCTGTATCTTGCCCGATCCAAAGATCCAGAAGAATATCGCTGGCAAAATATAGGCCATGGCCCCAATTATAAATATCCAGAACCACTCATCGATGGTGTTCTATGAGAATTAAAAATAAAATTGATTAATGATTATGTTTGCTAATTTGATTAATGTTTTTTTGTTTATTTTGTATACGCACATTTTCCTGGGTAAATGAAGCCACAATTAGTGGTGAAAATATGCCAGGCGTGGTGCCCAGGCAATTGATAATTCCATACATGGTGCCCGCAAAGTTTGGCGCCAGATCATGTGAGTTGGCCAAATTTGTAGACGTTGCAGCTCCATTGAAGCCCAGCGAAATTGTCATTATGGCCACACACACATATGGATCGCGACCAACATACGCCAATATTATCAGCATAATGCCGGGCACGATGTGAGCTGCGAAGGCAAAATAAGTTTAATGAAATAAGAGAGTTCAATTAAGATTAGACTTTTACTTACAAGGCACGCAGAAGACTTTGCGTGTAAGTGTCACAGTCCACCAGCCCTTGCGACGAATCCAATCCGCCACGGAGCCGAAACAAAAGGCGGCAATTAGACGCGCAATGTGCGGCAAGCTAGAGAGCATTCCAGCCGAGGATAGGTTGAAGCCGAGCACCTCGCTCAAGAATTTCGGCGTCGCCGTCAGCAGGAAGAACAATCCCCACATGCTGCCATAATGCAGCAGCGTCAACGACCAGAATGGCATCGAAACAATGAGCTGTCTGTATGGCGGCCATTTCTGGAGAGGCACAATAATTAGTTTAATGTTTGATGCAGACAGAAGTAAAGTTAAGTTGCAAACTTACCGACTTGTTGCCCAGTGTGTTGCCCAGACTCGTCTCAATGTATTCCCGCTCCTTGAGACTAATGCTGCCATGCTGTGCCGGCGTATCGGTAAGCAGATAGAACAACAACCACAAAGGCGGCAACCAAATAGTATGACCAAACCCAGCCCATTTGCTCGATGATGACGCCACACAGGGGCCAAGTAATCACGGTGCCAAATGTGCCACCCATCAAAGCGGCAACAAATTTTCCCTTCTCATCGGGCGGTGACCATTTCGAGACCAAATTGTGACAGCAAGGATAAACGACACCAGAGACAAGGCCAAGCAGGACGCGCAAAACAAATACCGCATATTTATCCCAGGAAGCGGCTAGCGGGGTAAGTGCGGTCAATAAGGCACCCAAGAGGCAACTATAACCAGCTACATTGCGTCCACCAAACATTTCGGCGAGTGTGCCTCCGGGCAGTGAGGTGATCATATAGCCATAGAAATAACCACCCAGCAGCAGAGCCTGATCCTGTTGCGTCCAATCATAGCGTGGACCAAACTATAAAGACGAAATAGATAGTAAAATAGAAAGAGATTGTTAGCTTTACCAATTATTTAAATTTCGTCATTTTCCATTAAGTTGGTGTAAAAAGGATGGCAGCACTATGTGTAAGTTCATAGCAATCAGCTAGAGAGCGTTAGCAAGGATGGCTTCGAGCTGCCAGACTGCGCAGAAGAGTTGATCAGTAGTCGTGAAATGTGAAATATTCGACGATTTAACATAAACAAAATTAGTTTCCGCACTAGGAGACTTGACTTGACATATATGTGTATACGTATGAACTATTAATATATTTAGAAGTGAGCAGGTGGACTCATCGACTTATAGATACTCACATCATCCTGCTCGACAAGTGTTCCATTCTCATCGCGCTCCGTAACCATTGCAATTATGTTGATTGACAGATTGACGCGCATCATATAATTAATGAGGCACATCATAAACAACATGATGGCCACATTGATGCGCTTCGGTACATAAACTGGAAAAAAACACATATTAAACAATAATATAATTTTTAATAATAATGAATTATTGTTTATAAAGCAATTATTTTTAGATGTCTATTTTCTGCTAGCTTTGACGCACTTAGCGCAATTATCGACTAATCTAAGATCTGTCAACTGCCATTTTTCAGTTGTTTTTTTCATCTGTCAATATTTGGCATTTTTCGGAATCGGGGCCCGTCTAGCGACAGTCGCCATTTATCAGCAGGTCTTTAATGAACGGCGCACGCGTAACTTTCAATATTTAATTATCTCACTTTTTGGGGGAATTTATTTGCTGACTCATTACAGCAACATCACGTGAGATTTATTTGGTTCGCTTAATTTTTGTATTTCTTATATATTGCTTAATAAATAAATATACTTACAGCAGGGTATAACAGCCATTTTAGCAGCTTGTTGCTGAGCCGCTCGTCAAAGTCAACTGAAAGAAGTTAACGGGAAACAGTTAAATACTTTATTATTATCATGCATATTGCAACTGGCACAAGTGGCACTCGAATTGTATTCATTTCGAATTAGTGCATATTCGAATCGTTAAATAAGATTGCGGAGTTATTTTGAGTCAACTTATTCAACGTATTCAGGTTTTTTCCAGCTGGGTGTTCACCAGTGCTATTAACAGTGCTTATTTAAACGTGTTGAGATTCAAAAATTGCCTATTATTGGGAAATTTTATTAATACATATATTTAATGTTAATCGGATTTCTAATTTTTAAATATCATACAATAGAGTTACTTTTCAAAATTGTTCAAATTTGAATACATATATAATTACATGCATTGGGTATTCACACACGCTTTGAATTGTCGCGAATAATAAATTTGTTTTAAATGCTGAAATGGGAATGCGCAAGTCAGGTTTGTGGTAGATTTATTTAAATCTCAAATTGCAAATGTAAAACATTTTTTAATAAATTCTACATGATTGTCAATCACGAAGAGTGATTGCAAAATCCCGATTTCATAATTTTGACTTGCTTGAACTTGTTTAATATAAACGTACAACTTTATTTCCCGACATGGCAGATGAAGGGAATTTCGAGTCAAGTCTAGAAAATGTTTGTTTAACATTTACTACCACTACAATTTCCGGCAATTATAAAATATATACTGTAGGTATAAATGTGTATGTGTTGTACATATATGATTTGACCAACTGTTGAGGCACGTTCTCCGTTAGCAGTTTTGGCAGCGCACGTGAGCGGCATTTAAGCCAAATTGTATTTTGATCATGACAAATGTCAATACCAACAATACAAAACGGAAAATCATTTTAATGCACTTTTTATTTAAGCGTTTTAATTTATAGTAAGTACAGTTCGGCTATCATTGGCTGTCATTGTTGAAGGTAGCAGGCAGCCTTTTGATAAGGTAATTGCTCCATAACACGCCACACAAATTGTTCAGATACCAAATACAAAACTAGCATTTGAGCAACAGCAGCTTTAGTTTTTGGAGAATGCAATTGTAAAATGCAACACTTGACGACTGTTATATATCGATATAGTATACAAATATATATAAATAAATATGTACAACTGCAAATAACGCCCTTGGCACGTCGAAACCGTATATTGGATTCCATTTGGACAGCTGTTTGAAAGCCATTCACGGTATTCAATATATTGCACAGACAGTTTGTAGTCTAGCTCCAACCAGACAGGGTTAGATAAGACAGTTAGCCAGTTATATTTTAAGCTCTCACAAAAATAATATAAATAATGTACTTATTAACTAGTTCATATCGGATTTAAGGAAAGTATACTTCCGGTTGATGAAAACATTGATCAAGATTAATTTCCTTAACAACAATTATAAGTATGAATATGACAATGTGCAGGAGGTTTTCTTGCTCTGCTTTACCTAATTGAAAGTAAAGTTTCTAAAATAAACCTATTTAATCTCTGATAGGATTTGCGTGGCTTTCTTAATTTATGATTCATTCCTTCCTCAATAACTCTTAATTGCGGAAAAATCTCAGCTAGCCAAAAATAAAATTTGCTAATGTTCCATGACTAACAATATAAACCATTAAACGCTTATAGATTGCAGCTTGTCGTTAAATCATTCGAAACCAACTAGTATAATGACTCTGTAGACATTATCATACTTGACTCGCGTTGTAAGAACAAAACTCATTTGTATGAAGTAGGCTCATAAACAAGACTTAGTTGTGATAAGCAATCGTATTTTGGTTTTTCCAGACTTCTCAATGAACGGTAGAAATCCAATGCAAATAAAATAAAAAAAATTGAGGGATTTATAATCGAAAAATTATGACCGCTAGACGTATAAAGTATATGGCGCCATTATGCCAAAGTTCGCAAACAAAATAATCATTAACTCAATAAATTATTATCATTTGCTTTTGTTTGAGGTTGTGATTAACTCGATCTTCCGTAGACGTTACGTGCAGGAGCACTTGAAAAAAAATAACACTTTGGATAAGGTAATAAAGAAATGCCATTAAAGAAAAACATCCCGTTTTAATTAAACTTTGAGTCCGATATCTATTGCAGACCATCAGTGAAGTTATTTTGAAGTGTATACATAGTATAATTAATTAGCTAAATCACTTAGGACCAAGAGGAGATTACTATCTTCTTTAAATACTAAGAGTTCAGTTTTAAAGGTGGAACACTTTTCAAAATATATTTGCTTTTTGTAAAAAGTCAAAATAATTTTATCCTTAAAATTTAAAATGCAAGATATCGCATCATTTACGAAAATCTAAATTTTAAATTTATTGCTTACTACTTTCCAGAAATGGTGTCATTTGACAATAACAAATTCTAAGGAATTTACAGCGTGAAATGCATTATGGCAATACAACAAAAACACTTTACCGCAAATGAGTTTGTTTACGAGAACTTGGTAACTATTAGCGTAAATAACTGATTATAAAAATAAACTTCGGAAATTGCCAAGTAACAAATAGTAACAAGAGATCTAAAAAACATTATCGCAGCTATACATATATATATATTTATTTGTATATAGTGAATATCTTTAGGTTGAGTGTGCTGTTAATTGTTCCGTTTCATGCACTAATCACTAATCGGGAGCGTGCCGCTTTATCAGCGTCTTCGGCATTGGGCTGGCTTTTATAAAATCCTTAAAAATTTACGATATTATTTGATTGACGGCAAGCAAAAATCATAGTTGTAAAAATATATAGACGCCTGATAAAAGGCAGATTGGCTAAATAACCCACAATATACATGGCTTAATCATCAATATCGACTTTGTTAGTGGAAATATTCTCATTGCAAATGTTCGATTTTTAGGGGCCTATAACGATTTGTTTTATTATGAGGGGCTGGACTTTCGATAGCACGATATTACAGTATGATATTCGATTTGGTCATGAACATATAACGGGATTATGTGTATGTAGCAAATAATACACCGATAGCACCCGTTTTTAAAGCATTTACATAACATGCGATCGCCCACTTAACATGCTTTGCTATTTTGTCTCTCTCCCTCTCTCTCTCTATGTCGCATCCCACTCTCTTTCTCTTTCTCTTAACATTTTTCAGCTGTTTTGCTTGGTTTTCAAAGAGCGCTTCAATGTTTCGTACTGTTGCATTTGTTGTTTGTGCTTTGGTTTCTTTTTTTTGCCGTTAAAATTCTGCAAAATTATTCAATGGCAATGAACCGTAAAATAGAAAAATCTTAATAAATAATACGAATGGGTACCAGTTAGTATCAGTTATTAATATTTCACAGTGGGTATAATTCAAGTATCTGCATTAATTCCTGATCAGGAATTGTAGGTTTTGCTTACGATTGTATTCGACAGCTATTTCAATTGTACTTGCATTTTTGCACGTTATAATTAAGTTGTGAATATTTCCTGTACTCAAACAATATGCTAATAGCCCATAATTATAGGGCACACAAAAAATTGCTTTGAATATTACATGTAACTAACTAGTGCAAACAATTATTTATATAATTAGCAAGTCAATTAATACCAAATCAATGCACAAACTAGCACTTGCAAAACAAAACAAAAAATATTAAAATAATTAAAAAAAAAACTCGAAACTGCTGATAGAAATCTTCTTATTAATGACATTATGGCAAATTATATAAGACGAAAATAATGTACAAAATGTACAAATGTGCGAATTCAAAGCAATCAAATATAAGCAGAACACGATGTTATTTAAATGGATAATTTATTTCATTTAAATCGTGCCCAACAACCAAACCAGTTGTCCACTTAAAATTAACCACTTTTTATATGAGATTGCACTCTTCTTAACCCAAATAAAAAGCGAGCTGATAATGCCACACGCTATGTAAATTTAAAAATATTTGTGCACGTGTTGGGCTAACTACTTTGGATCTTCTGGAATCTGACAACTGATTAAGCCGTGAAATTTACGATCATGCTCCATCCAATAAAATACACAAATTAAGTTTATCGTCTCGCTTGGCACACTTTTGGTTAATACAAATAATTTATACGCAAGAAATTTTTCCATGACACGAGCTGCACAAACGAAGAGACGAAGAGACTCTGCGACATTAAATGTTAATATTTAATACATTTTTTTTCTTATTGTTATTTTGTTTGAGTCCTTCTTTGTTCTTAGTTCACCTTTCTTGAACACACTTGCACAACACACTCACAATTTTTGGATAGCCGCTTAGCACTCGATGTTGGGGGGGAGTGTGGGAGTTGCGGGTGCCGGTTTGCGGATGCGGTAATGTTTGGACAACAACAGTTAACCACAGCAGCTACTGAGAACGCCGCGAAACGAATGAAGCTGAATCGCCAACTGCCAATGGCATATATACTTTTTAACTTACCTTACATATTAGCCCCCTCCTCAGACGGCGACGACGTTTTCAAAAGCAAAACTTCGGCCGTCGACAAAGCAGCGCGCGAAAAAAAAAAACAAAAAAACGGTTAAAATTGTTTAAAATGTTGTTGACTGTTGGCGGTTTCAAGATTGAAGCGATGCGTCGCAACGCTCTGCTCTGCTCACCAGCTTTTCTCTCTCCCACTCGCTAGCGATCTCTCTCTCTCTCTCTCTCTATCTATCTATCTCCCCCCGCCCTCTCTATCTGGCGCTCGCTAGCTGCGATCGCATGCGATTATTTCACGTCGAGCTATTTTTCATTGCGACTTGACTCTGAACTAATTAACAAATTCATGCTAAAAGCTGATGCGAACAGTGACTATAAAGACATTTAATATATTAATTATTAAAATTAATATATTAATAAATATTAGTAACATACAAACTGGCCATAGTCTTAGCCGCCTTACGACGCAGCAGTTATACCTTTTATTGAGAATTCCATATTTACAATTATTGACTGTCCTTGTTTAGCCAATCAATCCAATTCGTGCTAAATCGTATGCCAATAAACAGACGGAAATTAACAATGTGCACAAACTGGAAAAAACTGCGCTTGACAACTGGCAAACTAAACATCAAAGAATTCGTTTTTTCAATATTTACCAATCCTTGCTAATAGCCAACACGCGCACGTGTGTCAAAAAATGATTTATTTCCCTATATCCATATTATTGTTGTTTTTGAATATTTTTAGCATGCGCATAAAATGGTAATAAAAGCGTATTAAAACTGAAAGCTTAACTAGTGTAACAAACACTGATGCTGATAATCGCCAGCTTTGAAAAGACTAATGATTTCAGAAAAAATTTCAGAGACAAACTCTTACCTGTTTCAGTCATTATCATAATATAATATATGCCCCTTTTATACATTGTATTGATATTGTGTATCAAAACAAAATTAACAGCCTGGTGCACAAAAGTCAGCGCTCCGTGTATAGGTAAAAAAAAAACTATGTTTAATTAGCAGCGCTTAACAAATGTTGGCAAATAGCAGGCAAGCGTTAAATTGTTATATTACTTATAATGAAATTTCAATGGTTGTAATTAAAACCTGAACCGTTTATTGCTGTAGCCACAATTCCAAAAATAAAATATTTGTTAGTCTTTTTTTTTCTTAAACTAATTACATTTTTGGTTCTACACGAATAAACTTGCAGAATATCTCACAGCATTGTCCACATCATACAAATCCCATAGGCATCTAGGTAGGTCAGAAGCCCGAACTTCAAGTACGCGCACAAGGCAGCGTCCCTTACCAACAACACTGCCAAATTATATTTAATCATGATATGGACCAAGTACACATTTCGTACTATAATATACAGTGTACAAATATCGCATAAAGATATACAATAGGAGCTCGTGACTGCAAACACTTAGCGGAGGAACTTCTCTGAGAGCGCGCAAGTGTTGTCAGATAATTAGTTTTATTGATGCATTTAGCTGCCAGTTGTAGATAAATGAAGACGATTAGTGATAACCGTTGATAATTAGCGATTCGCTCGTGCCATAATAGTTATCGCAAATGATTTTGAATACAGACTTGAATGGATTTTTATCTTTTATAAAGTATATCCGTTTAAAGCAGTATTGACAGTTTGTTATATTTTTGCACAACAATTTCTAGATTTTATTTGTTAATGTGCAAAGGTTGCTGGGCTCAACAGAGAATAATCAATTACATTTGAATAAAATAATTGTAAACTACTTAGCCAATGCTTAATTTCTTTTGTTTAAATTAACTTTATTGCGTTGCATACGGATAAAGGAGCATTAATAAATTTCTAGAGTAAATCAACAAAATATATATATATATATATATATATATATATATAAATATATATATATATATACAATATTATATAGGCCATTGTTCATTACATGTTTACATAAAGCATGCGTTGCGCACACACTTTACCAACAAGTTTGCTGTACTCGATAATCTCATCGCGGCCGTCATGTCCATTAAGCTAAATAAATTAAGAAAGTGTTTAATTAAATATTACAGGCAATAAACGAGTTTAATTTTCCTGTACGAAACATTTGTAAGTGGTATAACTTTTGCCGTTCACTAGCAACTTCACATCATTTAAATCACTAATCAAAAATTCATTTGCATCCCTTGCTGCTGCGTCCGGATTCAGGCGTTGATATTTATTCGCATCGAGACAAGCGTATGGCTGCAAAAATAAATAAATAAATCGAGTTATAATAACTAATAAAAGTTAATTCATAATATTATAAAGTGTTTAATAGGTACCATCGGTTAGGGGCAGCCAAACGTAAGTCTCTGGGCACAATAAATAAGATGCATCTAATTTGCCCTTGTAGCGCATTTTGGGGCACGAGTGTATGTAGAAGCCCATGTAGTAATACTTCAAGGTGGGCACACACGCCGCAATCGTTTGCACCAAATCAATTTCCCTAAAAAAAACAGTTGTATTTATCAATATTGTAATAGTTAAAACAAAATGCACTCAAAACTCACCGCAAAGAACCGTATGTGCCCAGCGACAGAAAACTATAGTCGGGATCATAGAAGAAGTACACAGAGCTAACCGAGCCGGGCAATATATCAATGACGCCCACAGCAATCAACTTGTCGTCCAGCCAGTATTGCTGATGAAATGATCCATAGCCCATCTCGGGACCAAGCTCACTGATTTGGTGCTGCACGATATAAACACTTTGAGATTAGATTCTCTTATACGATCAATGAAATCAATATGGCTTTTAATTCAATGAAAAATCTTTGTAATATAATTAGCAACCTTCATCGGCGATTGTTGTAGATGTTCCTGGTAGGCCTTCTGATGCTTGGGCGGATCATTGTGTATGGCAATCTGATACTTCCTATACAGTTCGTAGCTTTGCGGAAGCGTACGCTTAAATTCCTCGCCATCGACGGGCACCAAGCGCAGCTATGAAAGAAGTTGCACAAACAGAAGAAAATCATTGATAATTACCTTCAGGGGTGATTGTACCAAAAACCGCTGCATACTAGCTAGTGTTAGACGTGCGGGATTATCATTGTGTATGACTAATTGATATTTGCAATACAATGCGTGCACTGCATCGGTACAAGTGCGCTGCGTATCTGAGGCAGCGACCAAAACGATCTGCAACAAATAGCACAAATACGATGTGTGTACATAGAGGGACTCAAGGACTCACACGTAAAAGGTAACACAAAACAATCCAAATAAATGTATATATATATGTATATATATATATATATACGTTCTGCAACACGGTAAACAAAATAATGGCATTTGCTTAAAGTGCTACTTAATCTCGAGTGATGTAAGGAAAGTGTATTGCATATAAAAAAACCATATTTAAAATGTACAGAAAACAAGTTCAGGTGGGGCTATTAATTTTGTTTTTTGGCTTGCTTTCCACTCGAGTTGTAAATGAAACGTGAGTCATGTTTTGGTTGAACTTTAAGCAATTGTTTTCATTTAAAGCCCACACACACCTTTAACTTGTGCATATCCGTTTCGCATGGTGCTGCCAAAAAATCTTGCAAGCTCTTCTCCTGATTTAAAGCTTTGGTCCGTTGCTGATCGAGGGGCGTTTGGCCCAGTTTGGCCTGCCTGCGCTCCAGTCGCATTTGTTTGGCCTTCTTGCGCGGCAGATTTGAATTCGAACCACCAGCTATTCAAATAATCAAATAATTAACTTAAGAATTAAGCATATCAAGTCAATGGCGCTCACCTTTACATTTGTTTGCTGCCAACGAGGATGCAGATTGATCATCGTTGCCCGAACCTGACATTGTCGTCGTCGCATCCAACGTGCTCGTGATATTTGGTTGCTCGACATGTGCCTGGGATAATTTCTCCACTTGTTCCACATTGACAGCTAATGGCTTCTTAACAGGCAGCTGCGGTCGGGGCTCGCTTGCATAAGCCCCAAGCTCACAGATGCCGTCGTCATCGTCATCGCCATCGCCATTTCTATTTGCATTCCATGAACTTGGCCCACTTTTGCCGTCACGCAAGAATTTGTTCATGCGCCGCAATATGCGCTTATTTGACTTGGTCAGTTTAAATTGCTGCGCATCGCATTTAATCGTGTAGCAGGGGCAGCAGGTGATATCGTTTTGCGGCTTATAGCAATAATTGCCGCAGCGTCGCC
Organism: Drosophila nr. fundita; assembly: GCA_035044245.1. NCBI lineage: Eukaryota > Metazoa > Arthropoda > Insecta > Diptera > Drosophilidae > Drosophila > Drosophila nr. fundita. The sequence continues at coordinate 46,232 of JAWNMG010000167.1, forward strand.
AGCCCCGATCGATGAGCTCCTGGTAATCATCGCAGGCCAGCCGATACGCATGCAAGCCTGTATGACACAAACGCACAGACAGTCAGACACAAACAGGAAATGGAGAGAACATTGAACTTGAACTACCAGCGCTGCTGCTTCTGTTGTTGTTGTTTGATTGATTGTTCTTACCATGTGATTTGCTGCATTCTGTTCCCGTGCAGTAGCCACATTTGCTCTGCTGCTCACCAAAGTACTGCACAATGCTAACGCTCATTGTTGAATGCGTACACTAAATTTTTACCTACACGCACACATTATTATAATATAATTAATTTCGTTTTCTTTAACTTTAACATTTGCTTCAATGCTTGTTAACAGCGCACAGCAAATTTGTTCCTGGAAATTGCAATCGGGTACAATGTGTCTTTCTGATGAGTTACCGCTGAAAGAATCAATGTATATCGATATGTCAATGTAAAACTTTTTAGTGCTGTAAAGTGAACGCACTGGCACTGATCAGCTGTGCATGATGCCTGATGAGCTGGTTCGTTTTGAATTGATTATGTTCATTTGTTGTTATTGTTGTTGTTGCTAACTTATTGTGCTTACCTCTAGAACGTTAGCTATGCTAACATAAAAGCGCGATAGAAGTTTTATATTGCTTCGTATAAAGTGCATTATTAAATATGGAATATGTGATGAAGAATAAGTGAGCTTGTTCAAAAGTTCAAATCCACTTAGCCAACACTATAACAAAACAATTGCAATTCCACAGTTTGGCTGCAAATAATGAGTAATTTTTTAATTATGCTAGTTTGTGCATAAGTGTTTTATTAAACCATGAAATAAGTCACCGCCAACGCACATACCACCCGTAAGTTAAAACAGAAACGCTTTGGACAATGGCTGCAACACAAAGATTTAAAACAATCAAAACATTGTATTGCGTAGTTTGCAGTTGACAAAGAGAAAGTTTTTTTTTTCCTTTTTTACACTGGCTTGAATGGAATTAGTTCAGCGAAGCTATTTAAATCTTTTTAAAATTGGGTTTGATTTTGCTTAATTGTTTTTGCCACTTGCCTTATAGCTAGTCTTCAAAAAATATACTGTCCCAAATAGTGTACAGATTTTACTATTTTTTGTTATTTTTATGATACTATTCCAAATTGTATTTGTATCGTAAATTAAGAAGGTTTACACTATTTAGCACACTGCAATGATTGCATTCGAGCTTGAGGGCCGCCCTCAAAAGACGAACGCCCACTTTGAGGATAATCTGAAGCTCGCCCAGGCGGCGACCACCACTGATGAGATCAATATGAAAGCAACTGCCGCTCAAACAACCACGCCCACAACTACGCCCACCGATTTGCAGCCAGCATATCAAAAGCTGTACGCCGATTGCCAGGAGCATGCCGCCTACTTTGCCAAGGAACACACGGAGCATGGACAACGTTTGCATGCCGCACACATTGCCTGGCAGGATTTTATAGTGCTGGCCAATCGGTTGATCCTGCAAATCGAGGCTTTTGCCCACGAATATGACTTTGATGAGGCGACGCCGGGCAACGGTTATCGCAGTTTCATCTATGTGACCAATGCGTGCATCTCGCATGGACGCAGCATTTGCCAGCAATTGTTGGCCACGCGCGCCACCCTCTTCTTTCGCAAGAAGTTCCTCATGAAGGAGGTGGAGGCGTGCTCGCAGCTACTCTGCTCCCTGTGCACCTGTCTGCAGTATCTGCTAATCCTGCGGCAGTGGTCAGTGAATACGGGCGATCTGCTTGCCAGTGGACGGCACACAGCCGAGCAACTGTTCGAGCTCGGCGACACCATCAATCAGTATTGTTTCTATGGTCGTTGTCTCGGCTTTCAGTATGGCGACTCTATACGCGGCGTGCTCCGATTTCTGGGCATCAGCATGGCCAGTTACTCGGAGTCGTATTACTCGCAGACGGACAACGGTAGCAGCACCCTACTGAAGACGACCCGCAGCCTGTGGTCCAGTGGCAAGTATCTGATGAATCCGGAGTTGCGTGCCAGACGCATAGTCAACATTTCGCAGAATGCCAAAATCGATTTCTGTAAATCTTTTTGGTTTCTCGCCGAATCGGAGCTGATGCTCAAGTTGCCCAGCATTGTGGGCACTTCAATTAAAGTGAATCGCTTGATTCAGTTGCCGGCGGAACCACTGCGTCTGCCAGCGCGTGTACAGCAAACGGAAGAGCACCAATTTGTGGACATTCCCGTGCCTAGTGCACATCTGGGACCTGGTCTGGCCGTCTCGGTTCGTCTGCTGAGCGCCAAGCGACGCGTTGGCATGTTGGGCGAGGGACGCTACCGAGGCTGGCGGCGACCAGCGGCGCCATCGAAATCCATACTATTTCACTGCCATGGCGGCGGCTTTGTGGCGCAATCCTCCAAATCGCATGAGCTCTACTTGCGTGACTGGGCCGTGGCCCTGGATGTGCCCATACTATCCGTGGACTACAGCCTAGCACCGGAGGCACCCTTTCCACGTGCCCTGCAGGAGGTGTATTACGCTTACTGCTGGCTGCTGAACAACGCCGAGCATTTGGGCACGACAGCAGAGCGTGTTATCTGCGCTGGTGATTCAGCGGGTGCGAATCTCTCCATTGGCGTGGCGCTCAAGTGCATTGAACAGAATGTTCGAGTTCCAGATGGCTTGTTTCTCGCTTATTGCCCTACGCTGGTCAGCTTTGTGCCCAGTCCGGCGCGTTTGTTGTGCCTAATGGATCCATTGTTGCCGTTTGGATTCATGATGCGTTGCCTGCGCGCCTATGCAGCGCCGTCCAGCGAGATGCTGCAGGAGAATGCCAAGCATGTAGAGCAGCTGGAGCAGGTACGCAACGCACAGACAGCAGCAGCAAAACAGGGAGTGGAGTTTCCTGCCACTATTAGCATCAACTCGAGTCGACGCACCTCAATAGCGAGGAGTCCGCTGACGCCGCTGGAACTGCCGCAGAATCGTGAGGATGAGGATGAGAGTAGCGACACTTTTGCCAGCGCCTCGTATCACAGTCAGACGGTGGAGCGCACTGATCTGCCCAGCAGTGGCGGCAGCGACAATAGCTCCTGTGTATCCTTTGAGGACGATTCGCAGCCAATCGAACATTATCCAGTTGAGATCTCAGCTGAGATACCCAAAGATGCTGCTTCAGCTGCGTACATTGACAGTTTTCTGGACAAATATCTCATTGACACCGCAACCATGGAGGCCACGGAGGAGAGTACAGTGACAGCGACAACAGCGGCATTGCCACTGGCAAATGGACACGCCAAAAGCGGTTCCGAGGAGAACATACTGGTTGAGACGGGCCGTGAGATAATGGTAGATACGCTGCCGGGTCGCTTGCACGATGCGGTCAACAATATAATTAATCGGTGCACACAATCCTATGAGATACATGATGGCAAGCACAGTGCTCCTTGTCCGCAGGATGTGCGCAACTTGGATGCACTGATTGCGCGCAGCCCGAGCGAGGAGTTTGCATTCGAAGTGCCCAAGGATCCGTTTCTGTCGCCCTATTGGGCCAGTGACGAGTGGCTATCCCAACTGCCAGAGACCAAAATACTTGTGGGTCCACAACTTCTAACTAGTCAACTAACTATTAACTAACTTCTTTCATTCTCATCGCCGTAGACGCTGAACATGGATCCTTGCCTAGATGACTGCGTTATGCTTGCCAAGAAACTGAAGCGACTGGATCGACAAGTAACTTTGGAGATACTTGAGGGTTTACCACATGGTTTTCTAAATTTTACAATGGTATGCAAAAGTCGACTGAAAATTCCTATAAATATTGCTCAACTATTAACAACAATCCTTGACAGTTGTCCAATGATGCAATGGATGGCTCCAAGCGTTGCATCAAATCTCTGCAGACATTGCTGCATGCAACTAAGGATAACAACGACAACAGCACAGCTCAGGATGAGATCTCCAGCCCCAGTGCGTGCTCGGCTGCATCGACAGCGCCTTAAGAACAATATATGCTTAACCTTATATACATAAACCATATATATATATATATATTTATATTTATACAATGTTATATGCAAAATGGACATGTGGTTTATGTGGCACATTTCTTGCTTTTTATTTTGCATCTCGAATGTTCTTTGATACACCTTTTTATATTATTATTATTGAAAATAACACAATTAGCTTAGCTTTATATGTTTTGTAATGGCAGCTATAGAATTATACGAATAGTTAGGCTAAAGCTTCTACACATTAACCAAGCCAATCGTTCAAGTATTAAGAGCGTGTAAGCACGCTCAATAATGTATACATATATATACTGATTTGTATATATATATAAAAACTAACACAATATGTACTCAACACTTATACAATGACTCGAATATGTGCCTGTTAAAAACGAGTACTTAAGTGTAATTTATATACCTATTTATAAATTTATCTATGTCTGAACATCGTTTTTGAGGCTCACAAAGTTCTATTCGAATTATATATATGTATATTATTTTGCATATCAGTTTAAAATTCCCGCTTTAGTCTTAAGCGTACTCTGCCCAGTTTATTTATGTTTTACTGTACCCAATGAGTTTTACAATGTTAATAAATGGTTATTGCCATGAAACAAATGATCAGATTTGTTGCATTTTGTGAAAATATATTTATTTATTGGCCAAAGGATGAAATGCTGCACTGCAAAATCTTAATAATTAGAATGTCAAACTATGTGAGATGTCAATTATTTGAATTAAGTGGTATAGGTATTGTTAATATGAATACGATGTAGATATTTCTATGTTTCGTTGTCCTCGATCTTTGGCGCCAGGTAATAGCGTATATGGCCCAGATCCTTGATAGCGTATTCCACCACCAACGGCACATCGGCGCACATGGACAGCTGTACCTGAGTGGAGAGCGGTGTAGCTTTGGTGAAGGCGTTCAGGTAGCGGCAGGCGAATGTGAGCGTGACCGGCTCCTGCATATCAATGATGACAGCCTCCTCCTCTTTGTCCACGGAACCGGTTTGAGCCAATTTAATATTGGCGGTGCCAACATCGCCGCTAGCAGAGAATTTGACACCTTCTTTCGTACAGCAAATGACAACCGATTCACTGAACTGGGCCAAATCGCGACAGATGCGAGCAAATTCCATTGCCGGCATGCGAACCACACACGAATAGTCCGTTTCCGGAATGCCTAAATGCTCCTGATCGAGATTCATCAGTTTCATCTCGTAGTCGGAGACTTTCTCCTGGTTCGCGGACTCGAACATTATGGTGACTGTGTCCGCATTATCCTGTGCCTTCATCGTCACATTATCCTCGTTGTTAGCGCACTTTAATATTTTTGCCATGCTGCCCAGATTCATGCCCATGGACAGATTACGATCACAGCGGAACTTATCGAAGCCATCCGATCTTAGGGTCAGCGACACCAGCGACACATGCGAGTTGTCCATTGCCTGGAGCTGCAAAACAGATACGCCGCATCAGTATTGTCTGCAACATGATCTCTTCTAATCATCCGGATGACTTACCTGAATGCCCGAATCGCTGCAATCGAAGGTGCCTTCATTTAGCAAATCCTTGATGGCATCCAGGATTTTCTTAAGTATAGTTGCCTGTCCTAGACGTGCCTCAAACATGGTCAGGCGTTTATCTTTCTATTGTGCTACTGGAATGCGAATTTGAGCAGAAATTTTACGAGCGCGTTGCTGCTGCTGCTGCTTATAGCTGGACTGACAATAAATTGATAGTTTTGCGGCGGCAAAACTGGCGTTTTGGCGCGAAGAACAGCTGTCAAATTGCCGCTATGCACATAGCGTTGCCCAATTGCATAACAAAGTGTTGCGAATGTTTAGAGTAAATGGCGCCCTGGTTTGTAATTGCCATATGTAAGTTCAAATTTAATTTAAATTAAAATTTTAAACATAAATGGCGACGTTGACAATTACAAATATAGTTAATAATTTAGATTAATAAACTTGGACTTCAAGGGCTGAGATTTTTTCTTCGTCGATTTTGCATTTACCATCTGACGCAAATCTTTAATGCCAAGACCTAAAATAAAAGTTTTAACCATGGTCGATGTATTTAAAAAAGCAGCTTACCATGCACAGTGTGCAAATCTTTTGTAGCCATTGGATCAATGCTCATAAAATAATTCTCCAAGACGGTGTGCTGCCGCATGGCAGCAACACAAACTGCTGGGATAAGCGAGGATAAATTAAAATCCTGGTAAGTGCGGCGACGTAACAATTCGAGAACTAGTTGAAAATGACCGGCATAGGTGGCCAGTGTTAATGCGTTCTGACCAAAATAGTTGACCACATATATGTTTGAGCCGAATTCCAGTAAAGTGCGAGCGCATTGGCATCACCAACACAACTCAGTGCTGCAATAAATGAACATATATTAAAAATATAAATTTAAATTACTCACAAACATTTACCATTTGTATGCCCAATTTTATTCATCGTTCTTCAATAACGGCGCTTTTGTCGGGGCTGCCACATGTTCAAATACAGCCCTGTCTAATTACATTATCGATAGTTGCTCTGTAGCCCAACACTGTTTTTCGAAATGTCAATGCGAAAAGTGGCAAGAAGCAGCACATCCGCTTTCTTTTTCGACTGAATATTTGTCGCTTTAACAGGGCAAAATGGTGCGTCTACATATAAATCAACAAAAAACAAGTTAATCTAACAACAAAAGCACCAAATTAAGGCTAAATACCCAAGTACTGGCTAATGTGTGAGCCGTGATTGCAAAATGCTGCATTTAAATGTTATGTATGGGCTTAAATTGTATTGCAATTTCAAACGGAAATGCAATCTCAGCTTGTGTTGTTTTTGTTGTTGATGGAACAAAATTGATGAATGTGTTAATTAAATTGTAAATAATTTTGCAGTCGCTCGTCATCCCAGAGAAGTTTCAGCACATTCTGCGTATCATGAATACGAACATTGATGGCAAACGCAAAGTTGGCATCGCAATGACCGCAATCAAGGGAGTTGGTCGTCGCTACTCGAACATTGTCCTGAAGAAGGCCGATGTCGATCTGACCAAGCGTGCCGGTGAATGCACCGAGGAGGAGGTAAATATATCCACTTTGTATATATATTTAAATTGTTTACATTTGGATTTGTTTTTTTTTTTTTTTGGTAGGTTGACAAGGTTGCAATATAAGGTGCCCAACTGGTTCCTCAACAGACAGAAGGATATCATTGATGGCAAATATTCGCAGTTGACCTCATCCAATTTGGATTCGAAGCTGCGTGACGATTTGGAGCGCTTGAAGAAGATCCGTTCGCATCGCGGTCTCCGTCACTATTGGGGCCTCCGTGTCCGTGGCCAGCATACCAAGACAACTGGTCGTCGTGGTCGCACCGTTGGTGTCTCCAAGAAGAAGTAAGCTTCTGGTTGCTGCAACCATTATGATATAACATCAACCCAAAAAAAAAAAAACAAATATAAAATACCGAAAAAAAATGGATGCAAATTGTTTGTGTGAAGTGCTTAAAGAAAGTGTTTAATTTACTAAATTTAACTTTTAAAGGAGTGGCTGAAGCTATCTAGGCAGAAAAACTTGAACCGGACTTAGCATTATATATCAAAATAAATCAAACAAAAATTTAGATGTCATCAACGACGCTTACGCCGATGTCGGATGAGATTTGCAAGCTGTGGCTACTGATACGCAAAAATTTGAGTGTCCTGCTGTCTCAACCATTGGCCGTGTCAATTATCATTTTGGCACCTATATTGCTATTCCTATATACTCAAATTGATTATTTTATCAGCGATGTCAAATCAACGGAAATTGCCGAAACTATATATCCACATATTGAGCTGCATCATCCGTTTATAACGTATGTATGTTTGAATCTTGTCATCGAGATTTACTTATATCCTGGCTAGGTCCATTATGTATTCGCCAGCTAACCTGGTGCTCAAGGGTGTCATAGACGAGGTGGCCACAATTCTGGGCGCCAATCAGACCGAGGGATTCCTATATGCCTCCGATCTGGAAGTGGCGCTGAAGAACAAAGATGGTTTTGTCGGCATCGAATTTGAAGATAAACTTAGGAGCATCATTGAACTACCATCTGAGGTAAACGTTGCTTTGCGGTTTCCATTGCATTTGCGAGCGCAAAAGAAGAGGAAATGGCCGCATCGGTTATACGAGACGATAAATGAACGGACGGCGAAGAGTATCTATGATACCGAGGGATTTCTCATTGTCCAAGCGCTGCTGAGCGAGGTCCTTATGAGGACAAAGAACGAAAGTGCGAATATTCCTCAAGTGCTAATGCGGCCTTTTCCCGACATTAGGAGAACGGATAATTCCCATTTGTTTCCATAGTTTAACAATTTGCTAACCTATTTCGTGTTTATGTTTTTGGGTCCCTGCTTGATTGTTGGTCAGGTAAGTATCAAATTGACCCCAAACATTCCTTGCACGCAGTTCCGCTAAATCTACATGAATTTGGTCGAGCTAAAGCAAATTTTCTTAAAGTGACCGTTGGTTTTGGGTCAGAAATCGGTTTCGAAAGGATATCTAAAGAACGTATACCTTTTGTTAATGTATAAGACACGTATAATCCGTCGTATCCTGGCCATTTGAAAGGCTTTCCCGGATATCCTGTGGACTATAGTAGTTGCCCTGCAAATTCGATTAAAGCCATAAAAAGCACGAAAGTCCTTCAAATAGCCAAAATAACAAATATTTTTAAAACAACAAATTGCTCATATCTCGGCCGTATCCTAACAAAAACTGTAGAGTTATCCTTGAATGCATTTGATAGAGTGTCATTGCCAATCTAATGAACCTAATGAAAATCAGCGGATTTGGCCCATATGTACCCAATTTTCTGATTTGTTTCATGGTCCTTAAAAGCGATTGAAAAGTTTGCAATATTGATCAGCCTAAAAGAAGCCAATATTATTTATGTAATTGCTCAAAAGTATGCAACATTCTTGTTGATCAACAGTAAACACTAATTAACTTATTAAAGCCGTCAAATAGTATGTTGAAATTTATATTTTTAAAATAATTTATATGAATATGGACGTTGTTAATCTTTTAGTTTCAAACTTTTGCCGAAATCTTAAAAAAAAAAGACAAATATTTATTGCTCTTCTTCATTTGATAGTAGCACTTACCCGGCTTTATTTCCGTATTTTCACAGCAAATTGTCGTGGAGAAGCAACGAAATTTGAGGGAGATAATGCGATTAATGGGACTGACCGTTGGATTTAATTGGCTGTCGTGGTTCATCGTTGCTTATATATTCTATGGCATACCGATGCTGGTCATCGCTTGCCTGATGAAGTGGTTGATGTGCCCCTCGACTCATTTCCTGGTCTTATTTCACATATTTTTTATATACCTTATCACACTCATATGCTTCACTTTTATGGTCAGCGCCTTTGTAACCAGCACCGTAACGGCCATGATAACCATTACCCTCATGCACATTGCTAGCCACTTGCCGTACATGCTCAACGGCTCTGAGCCGACTCTGTACCAATCGGTTATCAACGGCTTATTTCTAAATAGCGCAATGCCCTCAATCTGGGTCCAGGTGCGGGGCTTTGAGTTACGGGGATATGGTGCCCAGTGGGGCAAACTATTCCATTGCAGTCATCCAGATGATAATCTGACTATTGGCGCCATATTGCTCCTAATGATGGCCACCAACGTATTCCGTTTGCTTTTCTGTTTCTACGGCGATCAGTTGGTACCTGGTCGTCTTGCTGACGGCCGAAAATGGTATTTTCCATTGAAACGCAAGTTCTGGTGTCCGTGGGATCGGCCGCGTCAAAATGTCGCAGTGGATGAAGAACAGCCAATTGCCAGCACAGCAAGTCGGGCAGGCATGCCAGGATTTCAAGAGGTGCCCAATAGGCCTGTCATCGTGGAAGCACAGCAATTGCACAAGGTCTATGGCGAAACCGAAGTAGTGCGCGACTTGAGCCTCAAGTTCTACGAGGATGAGATAACTGTGCTGCTCGGACATAATGGCGCCGGCAAGACAACAACATTCATGATGCTCGCCGGCATGACCCGACCCACCTCCGGTCGAGTGCTTGTCAATGGCCACAACATGGCCAAGTCCACGCAAAAGGCCCGCGAATCCTTCAGCATTTGTCCGCAACATAATGTGCTCTTTGAGGAGTTGAGCGCCTATTGGCATATAGTATTTTACAGCCGGCTAAAGGGATATGAACGCGCCGATGCTGAAGTGGAGGCGTTGAAGTATCTGGAAATAATGAACTTGATGGACAAGTCGTCAATGAGTGTGAAAAACCTTTCCACCGGTATGCGGCGCAAACTGTCCATATGCTGTGCCCTCTGCGCCAACACCAAGGTGAGTGAGTCACTGCCAGAGAGAGAGTTGAGATTGGATCCACACCTGTTGATTTATAACAGGTGGTACTTTGTGATGAGCCCACGGCTTGTCTGGATCCGATAGCTCGTCGTGAGGTGTGGGATCTCTTCCGTATGGAGAAGACTGGACGTTGCATTGTCTTAAGTTCGCATATCATGGAGGCAGCCGAAGAGCTGGGCGATCGTGTGGCAATCATTTGTGATGGCCAGCTCTATGGGAACGGCACACCCGAGTTTATTGTCAATCAACTTGGACCCGGCTATCGTCTAGTAAGCATTTCAACTCTGTATCCAGTTACTGTATTTACAATATGTGCATTTAGGTTTGTGCGAAACTGGATGATTGCAATGTGGAAGAGGTGACAGCATTTCTAATCCAGCGCCTCCCAAACACTCATCTCGAAAGCATTGTGGGCTCTGAGATAACCTATCGCCTGCCGGCTGAGCATATGGACGAATTTACGAGGGTCTTCATTGCACTCGAGAGAAGACTGCACAAATTAAAGCTCTCCAGCTTTGCAGTCAGTGCACCAACACTGGGTGAGACTTTCATGAAGATCGGTGACGATAAGATAAACCGGATTCGTTCGTCACAGACCCTGGCCGTAATTAGTGGTAAGCGTTATAATATCCAATGTACGACTTGTGGTGACGGCTTAAGAATTTTTCCTTCCGCCTTATTATTACTTTCTTTTCCAAACAGCTTTTAAGCTGGAGCAAGATGACCACCACGAGTACAGCGCCTGGAAGAGATACCGAAATGATTGGCATGGAATGATGTTGAAGAAAATATTCTTCACGAGGCACCATTTCTTTCTGTTTTTGTTGATTATTTTGTTGCCGGTGGTGTTAATATGTGTGAAAACCTTGGCCGATAAACTCACCCAGAAGTCTGCTCTATTTGTGATAAGCCCAACTGACATGACTGTATATCCGGGCGCACTGGTAATACGGGAGTACCTAGTCAGCGGCGTCGATGGCGGTTTTGTTATTTTGGATCGCAGCCAATCCATATCCGAAGTATATGAAAATCTGGCAATGGATGCTGGTGCCACAGTTCGCAGCACCCCCGAGGATCTTAGTGTTGCCGACTATTTTTTGAAAAATATTGATTTGTATGTGGAGGGCTTTGAGGCGACCTATGTGGCAGGAGTTACGTTTCGAGAGGGCTCTGTCACAGCCTGGTATAATCGTCGCTTGTCGCATGGAACACCGTTATCACTGGGTCTGGTTTATAAGGCGATTGCCCTTACTCTGGTTGGTATGGATATTAAGGTTATCAATAAGCCGCGCACCGACTCCGATCCAGGGGTTTATAAGCAAGACAAGCTCTTGAATTCAAGGAGGCAAACAACATTTATATTGCTGTATCTGTGCTTCGCCACCGCGGCATTCGTTCTGATGCCCGTCCACGAGAGAATAACGCAATTGAAAAAGCTGCAGCTGATTGGTGGAATTAGCCTGTACACCTATTGGCTATCCCATCTGCTTTGGGACTTTGTCATATTCTTGGTTATCACGGCATCTACGCTGGTGGCTCTATATTCACAACCTGTTGAGGTTATATACTGGATGGCGTTGATGGCCTTATACTGTTGAAGTATGGCTCAGAACTGTCCGGTTGTGTGGGTACAGACGAGGGAGAAATATGTCCTATAAAAGAGAACTTAAAAGACTTTCCTATCGGACGAGAATTAATCTATTTGGCAGTCTCCGGGGTGATATTTTTCATACTATTGCTGCTCACCTCCAGAGTGATGGCCGCGGGATATTTTTTCAAGTTTAGTTTCTTTGCGATTTGCCACAAAAACTCTCGATACTCTTACTATTAAACATCTTTTCATTAACGCAGACGACGTAAAAAAGCCTGTGTGGATCGGGGCGATGATTCTCTTATGCGGAGCGTGCGTAGCGAAGTCGATGAGATAGTCAAAGACCCGGAGCAGTTGAGGGCGCACAGTCTGGTTTGCCATCGGATAACTAAGAAATATCCACACATGCTGGCCGTCAGTTGTGTGTCCTTCAAGATCAGCCCGTTTGTATATAATTATTAATAAATACTTCATTAATATCATCCATTTTGCAGTTATGAACGCTTCGGTATTATGGGATTAAACGGGGCTGGGAAGACCAGCATTGTGGACATGATCGTCGCCAATCATTCAATCAGTAAGGGCAACATCTATGTGAAGGGATTCCGCGTGAAGAGCCAAGTGACGCATTGTTTTAAGCACATCACCTTGTGTCCACAGCAGAGCACCATGTGGTACCACATGACCGGCCGGGAAATGCTGAGATTCACCTGCCTGACCACTGGCGTTAAGAAGAAGCTCATCCCCGACATCATTTCATATCTGGCCGAGCGATTATTGTTCACCAAGTATCTTGATCGGGAAATCAAATATTATAGCAGTGGCAGCAAAAGGAAACTGAATATTGCAATGGCTATGCTGACGCATACGCTCACCTGTCTCGATGAGCCCACCGCTGGTGTGGATATCAGCACCAAGGCGCGGATCTGGATGGTGCTGAAAGAGATGTGCAATATGGGCAGATCCATTCTCATCACCTCGCACGACGTGGACGAATGCGAGGCCCTCTGCACAACCATAGGCATTATGGTCAATGGTCAATTCTGCTGCTTTGGTTCCGTCCACGAACTGATATCCCACTATAGCAAGGGCATTTCAATTAAGATCCAGCTGGCCACCGGTGCTGAAATAGAAGAATTACAGTCTGTACTCTGTGTTATGCAATCTAATCTACTACATTATTAATTCAAATGTAAATATCTTTTGCAGTCGTATGGAGGATCCCAGCTCATCAAATTTTGGTAAGTGCAAGCATCATCAAAAAATTCCCATACATATGAGATATAATCTTGATGTCTTCTAGAGCAACAACCCGAGTCCATGCCAACAGTATCGTCTAGGTTCAGTGTACAGGAACAGGAGGGAAATACCAAATCGACACAGGTTCATTTTAAGAAGAGGAGGAAAGTGACAACGTCAAGGACAGACTTTGAAGAGAGCACCCAAGCTCTAGAAATATCACGACCATCAGTATCGCCAAGACCAACCTCATAAATTTCAGTAGGAATAAAGGTTTTAGATTCTGAAGTTATGAATGATATGACCGAATATGAGGAACTCATCCAAAATGTGGAGAAGCAATTTCAAATAGATTTTCCAAGAAGTTACATCTTGTACGTATGCAACACAGATGGGTTGAGTACCATTTACCATCTAATCCTAAGCTCTTCTATCAGTATTTGATTGCTTACAGTCAGAAAAAACTTCGCACTCAACTTTAAAACTTCGCCATACTTTTGGCTCCAATTGTTCAAATTATAAATTATAATTTTAATATCACTTAACAGGTAAACTCTAACAAAGCCGTCGAGAGACAAAACTGAAATTATTTCAAGAAAAACTTTCTAGTTTTTGGAGCAATTTTTTCTGAGTGTTGGCAGTTTCTTACCTAGCGTAGATGTGTAAAAAAAGATCTCGACTTTGGACTTTTGGCGTTCTATTTAGTTTCTTCTTTCTTTCGCTTAATAAATATGTATGTCAACAGCGAATTTCGAGTACTTTGAACTTCAACGTTCGTGAAAAGAAACTTTCGACATACAAATACACACAAGCATGTTCATGGAGAACTCATAAATAGACAAGCTCAATTAATGCTTGTCACACTCAATTTATAAATATTGTTTTTGTGTTGTTTATAGCCAACGGCAATTCACATGTTAGCCTTTGGCCCCGCTCAAAGATTTCAACCAATTTGTACAGTCACCAATATGATGACGTTAGGAACTCGTATGATATAATACGGAAAATAAATCAAAGTTATGAAATTCATTGGCTAACTGATTCGCTATTAGTCAAATGATGGAGGGAAAGTCGCTCGCAACCTTGCTGATTGCGTAAAAGTAGCTTATCATATTTCCTACACATATAGTATATATGTTATATTTGTACACGTGTATATGTGAGATATTTGTATTAGCGTGAAGCAGCTCCCAATTACAATTAATTCAGTTTCTAAATGCAACAGATTTTAATGGTCAGCAAATGATGCTTTACACATGTGTATATAAGTACAATACAATTCTATTTGTTGTTTACGTAGGCTATATATATTGTTCATTGATTTGTTGTTACATCGCAACACCCACACAGAGCCAATTGTATATATGTATGCATGTATGCATGTGTATAAATATTTTGAATGCTATGCGCAGTGCCATGTTTATAAATATTCAAGACAATATTTGCTACCATATTTGTGTATAAGATAGTTTTCCATTTTAACAATTTGCAGTACGGCTATAATAAATATAAAAGAAATTAACTACCAAAATCCTATTGAACACTCGCATTGGAGACTTTTGGCTGTCAGACTCTAATGCGACAATTCCATGAGTTAATATTACAATTTGTGTAAAGAACTTAATATGTTTTCAATTTATCCATATCAGTTACGAGTTATATATTAGAGGTCTGCTGAATGGAATTTACTGCACAGTTCCTTTTTTTTCTATTAATATTATAAGCCACACAAAGAAGAAATAAATTGGCTTTTATACAAATATATATTTTTGGTATTATTTAAATGTTCTTGTCTGTATTAGTTAGTTGCTTCCAATATTGAATATATTGAAAAAAGTATATGAATTGAGAATTATTATTTAATTAACCCCATCCTGACTTGTGGCAATTTTGTAGTAACTTTTCTTCTTTCTGACGCGGCAGAGCAAATCAAATTTTAAATTCCTTCTTTTGTGTATATTAATTTAACAGTTAAAGTAATTGCTATCCACTAATAACAATAATTACAAAACTTCTTTACTTAATTACTACCCTAGCTTACAATAAATAATATGATTATTACCTTCATTTTCATTTTCATTATTTCGTTTCACTTCAGGCAGAATACTGTGCAGTAAACTTGAGTGCAAAATATGAATGTTTTCTTGCAGACCTCTAGATTAGTTGGTATATACATATATCATAGATTCTAGTTAACAATTATCTCAAATGGAAGACGTTGATGGGCGCCTCAAGCAGTTGATAAGTTTCATACGCAGGTATACAAATATAGGTCACATTGTTATGCACGTTTTAGGTACAACTGTTAAAAAAAATAACCAAAAAAAAAAACAACAGCTGCTTTTGGCAATTAAGGCCGACAGTTAACTGTGCAGTCCGTGCCGGACCATAGCTGTTGGCTGCGGCACAGAATGCACCCGCTATATATACTATATATACTAAGTCATCTCAGTTGTAAAATCAAATTAGCTTTCACTTATTATAGAGCTGCATCTGTTAGCGTTAACTTCGTTAGCGTCGCATCGTCCGTCGCCATCGATATTTGTGCCAGCTGCTGTCGATTCCAGCGTCGTGAGAGGACGGGCGCAAACAAATCGTAATCCAGCTGCTTGTGGCATTTATCCAAATAGATTTGGGAGTTGTTGGCACAGTTGAAATACGCCAGCAGTAAACTGCTAAAGTACCCAATGAACAAAGTGATCAGCAAGCCGAGCACACAGAACCATAGATAGGATAAGCGATATAGCCAAAAGTATTCTGGTTCTGTGTTGATTGAGGAAAACTGAAGCGCCTCCGCCGTCACCTGAGTAACATTTGTGAATGTGTCACAGCCGGTGGTATTGAAGGGTAGCTGTACTGGTGGCGGCTTCGGTCCGCCGAAACCAATCCACAAGGAGAAACTCAGAAAGCCGAGCAGCACGCCACGCTGATTAGTGCGCACCGTGCAAACGCCAAGGGTGAAGATGCCAAGCAGCGGGCCACCTACAACGCCGAAGATGGTCAACGAGGCCTGCAGCACGCCGCCCAACGAGCTTGCGCTAAAGGCCAACGCAATGCAGAGCAGTCCATAAATGCAGGCAATAATTTTCGTGGGCAACGTTGACTTCGAGTCGATCAGCGTTCTCTTAAAAATCGTCTTGTACAGCGGCTTGACGTAATCCTCCAATGTGACAGCGGAGAGCGATGTGACTGCCGAGGATATCGTTGACAAACTGGCCGAGAAGATGCCCGAAACGAAAAGGCCACACAAACCAGGAATATGACCTGCAGCAAAATATACATTAACTTCAGACAATTGCTTTCCTGCAGGGAATTCAATTCGCTCACCCATGGTGTCCACTGCAAAGAGTGGCATTAGCTGATCCCGCGATTTGATGCGTCCATTGAGCAACGGATCACAGTCACGATAGTAATAGAAGATTGCCAATCCACTGAAGATGGTGCTGAAGCTGAGCAGGCTAAGAATGGGCATATTCCACCAGAGAGCCGACTGGGAGCTCTTCAAGTTGTGCACGCTGAGGAGACGCTGCACTTGGGTCTGATTGACGCCATATAGTGATAGATAGGTGACCATGCCGCCAATAATCAATGTCCACCAAGTGTGACGAACTGTTGGGTCCATTGAGAACTCAAAGAACTGAATTCGTCCCCGCTCCTGGGCCATTTCCCAAATGGCGGAGAGTCCACCGGCATTAATCGCTGAAGCACCAATCACCAAGAAGATGGCCGCAAACATAAGAAAGGACTGAAAGACATCGGTGATGAGCACCGCCTTGAGGCCACCAAGTGTTGAGTAGAAGGTGCACACCAGTCCAAGCGCAAGTATAGCAGTGCCCTGCGGTATCCCCGTGACTGCCTCCAGAGCCAAAGCTGGCCCATACAATGCAATGCCCATATAGAGAATCATTTGCAGGGTGAATGCAATGGATGCCGTCAGACGCGTTGCGTGACCAAAGCGACGCTCCAGATATTCATAGACGCTTGTAGTGCGCATCCGATAAAAGACCGGTAGAAAGATGTAAGCGGCAATCGGTGTGCTCAGCAGATATGAGATGTTAATCACACCAAATATGGTGCCAAACTGGTACGATTCACTGTAGACACCCAGCAGCGTGATCGCAGACATGAAACTGGCCATCAGGCTGAATGAGACGGGGAACGGTGACTTACTCTGATCGGCCATTAAGTACTCCTGTGTCGTCTTTTGTTTGCCGCCTATACTATACTATAGCGATAGTAGATGCCAATCAGGGCCGAGATTATCAGAATGATCCCCAGCACCAAGGCATCCCATACATCAAGAGTTCCATTCTGCATTTTTACTTGT